>DWQW01011137.1:0-11643 GCA_018249695.1 Heliconius erato demophoon
ATAACTAAAATATTCTATAACAAAAAAAAATAAACTTTATTAAAACAATATTATAATAAAAAATATATATTTTAGACATTTATTTGACGACAAACAAGTTCTAAAACATAAATTATTATTGGCCGCCGAGTAAAGAACGACTTGACCCTTACTTGCAATCGTTTTTATCAGTAGTAGTAGCCTTTCCTCGGTTATCTAGTTGGTAAATTTATCCTTTTCCCTCAGATCTTGTCTTTTATACTTCACTGATTTTCTGTGTTAGAGATAATATGAATTTGTTTCCATGTAAGAGCTCGTAACTAATTGTCTTGTCAGGTGGTTATCTCTAGGATATTCTTTTCCTTTTATTATTAGTCTAATGATTTTGTAATACAAATGTATTCATTACAGTAATTTAAGTTGATATACAGAGTGGAAGTGTCGGCACCACTTTAAATGAAACCATAGTTTTAACTAAGTACTCCATAAAAGCCTTATACAATTAATTTTTATTTTCCTAAAAATGAAAAAGTGTTTTTTTTTCAAACAAAATAAATAATAAAATAGTCGTTTTAAAATAAAACGCCATTTGTCAAGAACGACGGACGCACATATAAGCCTATCAAAAGAAAACCACCGTAACGCCTCATTCCGAAATCGAGTCGTAGGCATTGGCGGCAAAGTTCAAAGTTGATTAACCTTTAGTAGTATTTTTGCAGTAGTATGCGTTTACGTTATTCGCTTCTTTGCGTAACTGCGTCACACGAAACACAGGAGTGGATAAACATCGTGAAATTAAAAAAAAATCTTACGTCTAAACTGTTGACTTATCTTAATTAATTTCTTTAGGTATAGGTTTGAAATATTTTAATTTATATGTTGTTCCCGTAAAAGGAGCGCTGCCTCTTCCACCCTGTATAGTATCTAAAGGCTTACTACGTTATATACATATATTGGAGATTGTCATTAAGTATGTACATACATGTACATACATACCCGAGCCCCCTGCGGGCATTGCCGGCTTGAACTATACGAATATTTATTAAATATTATTATTAAGTGCATTTACGAGGAAAAAATGGTTAATTATTATATAATATACATTATAAAACTTAATTTAATTATTTGGGATTTTGTTTCATTTTTTTCGGAAAAGTTGTCATATTTAATAGAAAAATGTTTAGTTATTTTATATCTATCTAAGCAGGACGTACTAATGTACCTGAGATAAATGAGGTTTCTTCCGCTAACCCTCGGGGCTATCCCGGAACCCCCACGGGATCGATTCCGTGGGTAATAAGTATAAAGTAATAAAGCCATATGTTGCTCCAGAAGTGTTTCAGAAAAAACTAGAAATCTTTCAATATGAAAGTGCCATAGAAATCAGTTCAAATATTCCGGAGATTAGCCTGAACAAAGAGAAAGACAGATATAACATTTTATAAAGTTGTTTGTTTATGTTTTAATATCGTGTAAGTAACTATATGCACTTGAAAAAACACGGTTATTTTGAAATCAAAAACAGACACTTCAATTTATCCTATATGTATAGATTTTGAAAAAAAAAATCATCAGCTTCGCACACAGCAGAGTAGGCAGAGGGAACCTAGTGTTAAGACACTCCATTCCCCACTTTTTGCCGAATAATCTGTATAGATTTTGATTGTGAATAAATTACTCTAAACAAATTTTGAAATAATTATAATATGGAAACTACGGTACAATATACGGCCGTACCGTATATTGTACCGTATTTTCCACATAATATATATTTATCTATTTATAAACATAGAATATGTGAAGATGAGAAAATATTACTCAATACTGCAACTTAAGATGAAATATTCCTCATATTAAGATACAACCTTAAGCATTATGCAAATAAACCATTTGAAATATTCAAGTTCTCGGGAATTGCAAAGATAAAAGGGTAGAATCCCCGCCAAGAGTTCTAATCCGTCTTACGTTGTCCATACAGAATAATCAGCTACTTAAACGTCTGTTCAAGTAACTTAATCCTGCCTGGGATTGCATAATGTCATCACTCATCACTAACAAACGATTCATTATTGAATATTATTAGAAATGTATGAAAGACTGTTTTAAGTTTTTTTAGTATTTTACTAAAAAAGCAATTTCGTTCGCATAATATTTTTCCAGTTTCATGCTGTACCCCGAATGGTAGGCAGAGGGAGCCTAGTGTTCATACACTCTGCTCAGAAAATATTGTAGTATCTAATAGAAAAATATTTAGTTATTTCACATCCTACCTAGATATGTAATCTAGGCAGACGTATCTCGCATAAATTTCGATCCCACGAGAACACCGGGGTAAAAATCAGCCTATATGTTGCCCCACAACCTCCATTATCTTACTGTGTTAGTCCGAGAAAAATCGATTCAGCTGACGGTTAACCCGGACAAACAGAATGGAAGACACATCGATAAACCATTTAAAATTGCTTGTTTGGGTCAAAACACAGACACCGCGCTTAATGTGGTCACTATAGCATAGAAACGAATAAAATACATATTTCATTCCTCCAAGTGGGAGTCGAAGCCATAACCGTCGCATTTACAGTCGCACTCTTGTGCCCTCTACCACGACGACCTCAAATAATATTATAATAAATATTAATGTTAAAAGCCGTTGTGGCTCAGCGTCTGACTGAAGGCGCGACAGTTGTTAGTTCGATTCCACCTCGGAGGAATGAATTGTGATAGAGAAAATTGTTACTAAGCAATTTTCATGTTTAAAAATTAGTATAATTTTTATACACTCCCGGAGAACACGAAATTTTTAATAACCAAACTCGCAAAACTGAGCACTTCAGTAGAACAGGTTACATATTAAAAGTTTTAATGAGATAAGCAAAACGAGTTTAGAACATACATGATTAATGTAATGTAAGTAAATGTAACATACATATTACATACATATATGTATGTACCTAACATAAATTTCAAGAAACATTTTAATAATAAATGTTTTTTAATAAGCTTCATCTTTATGTTTAAAACAATGAAGTCCTTTTTTTGTTTAAATATATACTAAATAAAATTTAACTAAAATCAAGCGAGTAAATGCACCAACAACAACTTAGAAAAGAAACAGATAATATTCATTATCTGATCTTAGATTAATATTAATTTTCTTCCATCACTATGAATATTTAAAAAAAATGGTTAAATGCGAGTCGGACTTGCTCACTGAGGCTTCCGTACCTATTTTAGAATTGTAGGTCTACGGAAAATACAACTTATAAAAGTAAAAATTCGATAAAAGGAGTTTTAAGAAAACTGGAGAGTTTTCGATTTTTTTTCCTTTGTTTGTATTATTGAGACTAGCCATGGCGCAGGGGCACGATATATGACTGTAAGCGCGATTGGTTGTGAAATGAAATACTTAATTAAATTTATATTTACATTTCTTCGTTTTTGTCGAGACAAAGTGCGGTGTTAATTTCCTCCACTAAACAGGCATTGCCTCCAGCTTTCAGCGGAAAGTGGAGAACGGATTATCTTAACAATAGGTTCCCTCTGCCTACCCTGCTGTGTGAGGGATACAGTATGAAGCTGAGTTATATATAAGTTCTCATTTCGTGCCAAATTTTATAACTGTAGGTACCCTATAGATTTCCCACCCCACGGGAAGTAGCCTATAGGTTCCGATTACGCAGAGAATTTCATATAAAATGAATTCAAATGAAATCGATGCAGAAATGCTCGTATTCTTTTATTATGTTTAATTAAATGCTTGATGTTTTTCTTTACCAGGACTACACTTTTCTTTTTTAATTATATTAGTTATTAATTTTTTCTTGATGTCTACGCAATACCGATATAAATGATCTTTACACACACAGTATGTGATATTACAGACAAATGCACAATAAAGTGATATTATAATAGTTCTGTTTTTACCTTTTGAGGTACGGAACCCTAAAAACGTAAAAATCTTTCTAAAGTCTAACATTTTCTTTAAGCTTCACAGTATTTTTATGATGAAATTTAAATATTCATATCCTTGTTAAGTTTTTTCTCACTTTTACGTCTAGATAAAAAAGCATATGGAGCAAACAATAAATATAGTGAAACATCACTTAAAGTTTTCTGCTTAACATCTATAAAGTATGTACATACATTGATACTTCACTGTAAACATGTTTGTGGGTTCGATTCCTACTCAGGGGAATGATTCTATTTAAATTATTTATGTTTGCCCTCTTTTGCAGAAATAGTGTGGCGTTGAGTTCTACCTCCTAACACACAATTTCTCATTAAATTAAGCGTAAAGTGGAGAACATAATATCTTAACACTAGGCCCCCCTCTGGCTAAATATACATACTTTTTTACGCCCGTATTTACAATAGCCGCTCTTAGCTCTGATATCGATCTACAGATGCCGTTTCAATAATCTATGTACGAAAACGGCATCTCAAGAACGATCTCAAAGTTAAGATTGATTTATAAACACGAGCCTATGTTAGTAATATAGCAGTAGTTAGTAATATAAAGCAAAACTGTTATAATAAAGGAGTAGCTAAACATTTTCACCCAAATTACCCTTTGATAGACGTCGTTATGTTAAATCTAATAACGTTCACGCAATAAACCGGTGTACATTACCTATAATTTTAGGTGCAAATAAGTTTATGCAAAATTAAATTATCGTTGATAAGGTATCTTTATCATTTTATTAACACCCTAATGTTATAAATAAAATATGTAAAAAATGACATAAGCCTTAACTTTACTGTACAGTGAGGCACAGTCAGACAGTAAATTCGAGGTTCGTTAGTTTGGTCCCTTCTCGGGGTAAGAATTATATTTCATTACAGTTCTTTGCGCTGGTAAATTAAGCGCGTTGATTTATTACCGTTTTATTACCGTTTACACTTAGAATGAAGTGCCTTATTGCTTGCCAAAAAAATATACCTACATAATAAAAACATCTAGTCACCAATTTTTTTTTTATGTCAACGATAATTTTACAACAACGTATGGCTCAGTGGTCAGAGTGCCTGGTCGGTTTCCAGGAGGCGAGGGTTCGAGTCCCGCTACGTTCAATTTTTTATACGTTTTCTAAATAAGTCATAATTTTCCATTTTGAGATTATTTTATAAGAATCAAATTAAATTTTAACACTAAACGACTTAAAACATTATTGTGTAATCATTTAAATGCACAACAAATAAAAAATCTACCCAACTGTGAATCGTTTAAATATATTAAAAAGTAACACCAAGATAAATAAAAAATCCCTAAACGAAATCACAAATTCGAAGTGCCCAGTTACTTGCAGTATGCTGAGCTTGCTTAAAATCACAAGGGAATTGGTAATGTCCAATACTTTCGTGGAAACAGCAGATGTAACGCTCTCCCACTGAAAATACGAAATAAAAGCATTTTTATTTACGCTGTTTTCTATTTCGTTTAAACCTGTTAATATATTTTTCTTTATTTAAATAAATGAATACTAAACTTTTTTTCATTTTTTTGCTAGCTTTACGCTTTTCTTTGTATATACTCGAAAAGGGGTAGGCAGATGTAGTGTTAAGACACTCCGTTCCCCATTTAAATTTTTTGGAGATATAGTGGTTAAGTGGCGGAACGTAGCATTTTATCTGGGAACCAAAAAAACTGTTTCCCTGAGAAGATATCGAACCCACAATCATTGCGTTTACAGTCACATGCGATCCCACTTTGTCACTGTAGCCTAATGCAATACTATATTAAATTTAAAAAAATCTAATACAATTGTTGTTTGTGAGTTTTTTAAAAGAAATCAATTTAAAAATATTTATGACAGACTATATACTAAGTTTTGAATACATAATCTTCCTGTAAGAAGAAATATAATGTTTGGTTCACTTCTTTACTATTCAAATTATAATAAAACATAAAATATTTCATTACTCATCTCTGTCTCTTTTACAGTCGCGCGCTTGTGCTCCACGACTGACCTCTAATTTAAATATAATTCCATTATTTAGCTTCACACTGTATCCTGTACATTAAAGAATAGGCAGAGGGAACCTTTCCGCCAAATTTCCAGAAATAAATAGCACATAATAAAACCAAATAATAAGCAAATATGAAATATATAAATGTGTATCTACTCTAAATAATCTTATTTCATCTACTATCAACTTTATTTTGTACTGCACAATCAATTAAATAAATTTAATGTAAACCAATTCACACATTTTTGTATTAGTTTTATGAATATAGCCATAAATTAAACATTAGGCACACCCACAGTGCCCACTCGTGTTAGCTGGACACGTCCCACAACTATCACAAATTCCATCTTAATAGGTCCCAAATTCTTACGCGCTGAAAAGGGTAGAATAGATTACGTCAAAATACCTAGCGTGTTAAACTCTAATCGAATACGAGCCACGAGCGAATCAATTGATATGTCGCTCGAAATATTTTAGGCCTTTCAGTATGGATACCGTAGCGTTTGTAGGTATAACAAGTATGTTGAAGTAAAATATGTTCGTTTGTTTTAATATTATTATTGTTTTGCTGTTGAGAAGTGATTGAATATATATGGTTGTGGGTTTGATTTTTTTATGGAAAAAGACATGGTACACGTTCGTACGGGTTACCTGATGGTAAGTGATCAACGCCGCCCACGAAAATTTAGACGAGACGAGAGAGACGAGACTAGAGCATATGAAACTTTTATAATGCATTACATGATAGTTGTTAATTCGATTTCCACCCATTTATTTCTCGTCTCTAAAAAAACAATATTAGGACTCAAACATAACACTCGGTTTATTCCAAGAAAATATTTATATAACATTCCTTTTTTTTAATTTTTTTTCCATAAAATTAAGGTATTAAATAATTCAGTGTGTACTTACATATAGAATATGTACAGTTTATAAAAGATCACATTATATTCGATCTGTGTCCATAAAACTGACTGACACACAGTTAAAACGTGAATGATGGATGGTATGAGTGATGTTCCCCACATATGTAGTTTTCAGTCGGCTGTAGTTTAGTATATAAAAAGTATTATAAACATTTATTCATTTAGGTTATATATAAAACAAATAACAAATATCATACATTTATAATAATTACATTTAAGGCCCTGTTCCCTTGCGTTCTTTTTGTTTATGTATTTCTTTCGTGATAATACGCGTCGAGCCCATTCGTGACAAGAACCACTGTGTTACATAGAGCAATACCATTTATACTACCGAAGTATCCAATATAAGCTACTGCTTCTTACTTGGCAAGTAACTTGATGTATTCACATTTGAAATATAACAGTAGATGTTGAAATAATCCGTGTACGTGCCATTGGTGTGCTTGGCTTGTACTATATGAATATTTATTTAAGTGATCTTAGAGAATTTAAATTTTTTGAAAATCCATTAATTTTCTTTCCGGAAAAATTTCGATTAATAGAAAATATTTTAATTTGAACGACAAATGCGGTTAGAAGATGAAAGTATATTGCTTAAAAATCTCCTATATATTTCATTGTAAGTTCCATAAAAATTGGTCCAGCTGTATATATTCATATTGAAATGTTCACAAATATTTATTTTTCTAAACGTACGTTGAAAGCAAGATAGATCTTCAACCAACATATCAAATAATAACTCAAAAAAATTGTTCATCTTTATACTACAGAATCTAATTCTTTTTTTGTATCGGAACGTAACATTTCGAACAGAGGTCGTTATGTATAATAAAATATTTTTATCTGAACATTCACTCTTGAACGAACCCAGAACTCACGGAGTGGACGTAAATCTCGGAATACGAATATAAAGATCCTATCTAAAGGTTAGATAGTTTTTGTCTACAACTGCAAGGAACGTTGAAGATTTGTTTTGTTTATATAAGTTGTCATAAAATGTTGGCGCTTTATAGCTAAGATTAACTTTGTGAAGTTTTTTGCGATAATATATAAATGTATGCGACAATAATTGTTCATGCAGACCTTTAACTTAAGCTTTTTGAGGCTAGTCGTGACGCAGGAGCACAAACGTGCAACTATAAACACGACAGGTTTTGAGTTCGAAACCCACTCGACGAAATTATTTAATATTCTTATTTCTTCGTTCTGGTAACGTAACAAGGCAAAGCGCGGCGTTAAGTTCCGCCGTACAAGACATAATAATCCTAGAATTCAGCGGAAATTGTTCCCTCTGCTTTCTCACCCTACTACGTGCTGGATACAGCATGAAACTAACAATTTTAAGTGATACTTTAGAAAATACTCAAAGAGTATTATTGTCTTAAGATCACATTATGTGGCGTTAGCCCCTTAACTTAAAAAAAAAATGTAAATTATCGATTAAATACCAGTTAATCTATAGATCTCTTCTCTAGGAGTATACTATCTGAGTTTCTTATTGATAGAGAGACAGTCAGTCAGACAAATGAGACATGTGACTGTACACGAAGGTTGTGGGTCCCATCCGCACTTAATTAAAATCCTGTGTTTAAATTTTCCCGCTTCGTCGTAAAACTCTATTAATATTTTACTTAACACATAAAAATATTTATAACATTTTTAAGTAGTATAAAGCGAAGCAAAGAGCAAGAGCATCATCGTACTCGTGTTATTAAGATTAATAGTCATTGCCGGACGGATGGCGTTATACAAATAACAGTTCAGGTGCGTTCACACAAGTGCTGAAACGTCTTGTATTCTTTTTATGAAATCATATTATAATATATATTTAAATATATAGGCAGGACAAGGGCCATCGGTGGCTAGGGCTCCGAGTTGATTTACTACTATTTATTATTTCAATTTGTTTTTTTTTATTTTTACGCTGTATTCCCTATATAGTAGAATAGGAGAGAGAAACAAGAGCGAGGAAATGAAAATAATTTCTTCGAGTCCACAATCGTCGTTTTTACAGTTAGACGCCATTGCTCCACCAAGGCCTCCAATAAACTGAAGCTTTACTCTACTACTAACTCTATTTTGCAGTTAACAGACGCAAATTGTAAAATTATATTAAATATTGACTTTGTACGCACGCCCTTACGTTTACTAAAAGTCATAAAACAAACTTTAGCCTAAAAATTTTTATTATAAGAAATTATTTAACATCCTGTAAGAAAATAAATTTTCTTTTTAAATTAATAAACTTTAATATCAGTAATAAAGACTAACGACAAGTTTTGATTACGAATATCCTTAGTATTCCAAATATTTTATTTTCTTAATAAATTCTTATATACCAGAGACTGTCATGCTTTTCGAAGCCTACTGTCAAACATTCTACACGTGCGGTCTGTGGGTCAATTTTACGCGAGGGACATGCGACACACTACGCGTCCAATATAATAACGCTTTTAGGATGTTGTTCGATTTTTTGTTGCGCGTCGCCGAACTCGATCCTGAGCACGTTGGCTGACCGATGGGACTCGCCATTGCTTACGACCAATATTAATAACCTATCTCCAACGTCAATCCTAGATTGTTTCATATATCTATCCAATCTCTAGATTGGATCGATGTATGAAACAATCTAAGATTGACCTTGGAGATAGGTTATTAATATTGGGCGTTAGTCGCTTGGTATGGCTTCATGCTCCCGCTGCTCGATATTGTCACGAGTGTAGGAGTCTCATCGGAAGCCAGTTTATGTATGTTTATATATTTAGATGTGTGTGTGTTTAAAATAAAATAAATATGTGTACTTAGGGTAAGTTTTTAAATGTAACTAACAATTTTATCAAGTCTTAATTAAATAAATTTTTATTATTATTATAATCTTTTATAGTATTCGCGTTTAAAAATACATAACGTATATATATCTAACATAAAGCAAAACGAAAACATTTTGCATTTTACTTGCATTGAGTATACTAGCATCTTGAACCGGTCTGGCTGAAATGCGACGGCAGTTTTGAATTGCTTTGGTAAGAAGACGAAGCGTAGCGTTGATTTCCACCACTCAAAACGCAATGTCTGGAAAATTAAGCGGATAGTGGAAAACCGAGTGTCTTGAAAATAGGTTCCTTCTTCCTACCTCGATATTTGAGGAAATTAAAAAACATCTTAAAAGTACTATCTTGATACAGATGGCATACTTATGGCTTCATACGGTTCAACATTTATATTTATTATATAAAGCATACTCTATCTGAATAGACAAAGTGCGGCAATGGATTTTACATACAATTAACACAATGGTTCTATAATAAATTAAAAATTAACTGTGAATCTATAAAATTATAAGAGACTTCATAAAAGAGTAAAAAACAATCACATTCTTTTAAAGATTACCATTGTTACAATATTATTTATACAAGTATATTATATTTAATTACATGAACGATAAAGTGGGGTAGTACCGAGGCGTTAAAGTTGTATAAGTAATTGTAATTCAACTCAAATTTCACTTTTAATCTTCAGTTTGTTTCTTAATAAAAAAAGTTAGTACTTCAGATTACGTTATTTTTCAACTATTAAATAATATGATATATAATTAAGCACTTGCGTTCTTACGGTTTTGCTTCATGTGTTGTTCTAATAAGCATAACCGAGTATACAAATTTTTTTCCCTTAACAATCAATAATGGGATAATCATCAAATTCTCAATTTACCTAATTTATATTGTTGTCACAAGTCTCTTTTGTATCAATGTCTCGAATTCGGGCGGAATGAAGTGGTTAGGTTCTCTTTGCTTTTTTTGTTATTTTTTTATATTTACATTTCCTCGCTTTAGTAACTAGACAAAGCACGGCGTTGAGTTTTGCCACTCAACACTGAACTCTTCAAAAATTCCGTGGAAATTGAGAACAGAAGTGTTGGAATACAGCGTGAAGTTAGAAAAATATGCTGAGAACTATATTTTAAAAGTATCTTCAGCGATTGGTGTAAGATCTTTTAAAGGGAGCACCTCACTATGCCGTTGTCATGCTATAATTTTCTGATAGGTATACAAAGTCAATAACACTTAAGTAATCAATAAATTGACTTATATTATAACTATGTGCCGTAATAATGTGCTTTATTATATTTAAAAATCTAAGTAGCGGCAGTAAGGAATATATTACATTAGGGACGTGAGAGATAGAAAGATATGAATAATTTCAATTTGCTTACATAGAACGCATAGTTTAGTGGGTGTAGCTCTTTGGATTCGATTCCCTCAGAAAAAAACTGTCTATTTCTTCACCGTATTATATTTGCTTACATTATGTTACTTATAATATATCTATGAATATTTTTTATATTTCTAAGTAGAAAGTACTGTCTCCTCCCTCGCCTCATTCGCGCGGGCGTCCCCTAGGGCTCCTTTTTTCTTCGCTCTGGCGTAGAGGCAAAACGCGGCGTTGAGATCCGCCCCTCAACTTGCAATGCCCCCAGAATTCATTGGAAAGTGGGGAACGGAGTGTCTTAGCACTAGGTTCCCTATGTCTACCCTGATGTGTGCGGGATATAATGTGAAACTGATTTATTTATTTATTTAATAAATAAATAAATATTAAAAAAAAATCACCTTGTTTTTTGAACACACCTCGTATTATTTACCTAGTTATGCAAGCTCCTGGGAACGTAACCGGAGATATTTGTTTTTCACGCTAGATTTCGCGGAAGACTCCGCGTTGCATTCCCAGCTTTATGGAATAAAAATAAAAAGAGTCGGAGTTAACATATCAC
>DWQW01011138.1:0-11643 GCA_018249695.1 Heliconius erato demophoon
ACACGGCTGAAGAGTCAAACTTACCACTACCATATTATAATTTAGTAATTATTAACCCAGTATTATTGAAACCTAAAAGTAAAGGTAAAGTAACCTTAAACAAGAGAAATCCTAAGTATGGTCGACCCGTTATACAAGCAAATCTTTTGAAAGAATCTGAAGATTTGGATGCAATCATTGATAGCGTTGATATAGCATTGCAAATGCTCGACACAAAGGAGATGAAGAAAGCGGAAATCAAATTAGCTCCTCTAGATGTATTTCCCTGTGACAGATTACAAAACCGTGATCAGTGGAATTGTATAGCAAGACATTATACAAAAGCTTTAGGTAATCCAATAGGCACATGTCGTATGGGAGAGAACAGAACTACTTCCGTAGTTAATTATGACCTCAAAGTGCATGGTATTGAAAGACTTAGAATAGTTGATGCATCAGTAATGCCAACTCATGTACGCGGGGGCATTTATATACCAACCGTTATGATTGCTGAAAAGGCAAACAAATTAATAATGAAAGACTGGAAAGAGACCAAAAACAACTTTTTATAATATTAAGATAAGAACTTAAAATAACAATACACTTAGATTTACACATTTAAAATTAAATAAAAAAATTAGTACCACGTTGTTTTTATTAAATCACTAGCTTTCTCAGCTATCATTATGACTGGAGCTGCAGTTGAACCCCTGGTTATCTTAGGTATTATAGACGCGTCAACTACCCTCAAACTTGCAACGCCATATACTCTTAAATTATAATCGACCACAGATTCAGGGTCCTTTGCTGGACCCATTTTACATGTTCCAACGTAATTATGCAGAGGAGCAGTAAATTGTCTAACTATACAAGACCAAAACTCTTGTGTAACACGTTCATATTCTTTGCATTCATTATTAAGTATCAGGCGAGGATCAAACTCAAAGTCTGCTGACTTAAAAACTTCAGTGTCAAAAAGTCTGACAACTTCTTGTATCCCCTCCAATATTTTCTTTTCATCAGTAGGATCTTTAAGAAAGTTGGGATAAATTAAAGGCGATCCAAACATAGGATTTGTTGCATTCAACACAACTTGGCCCCGGCTTTTGGGTGTCAATAATGATGTGCAAATATCAATTCTATCGTAATACATATTTGAATTATGTCCACGAAATCTAAATTCTATGTCAGGCGTTCCTAAAATTTCGGAGATACTGCTTTCGAAGAAAGCAACAATTTGAAAATTGGCCGATAGAGGTCCTAAACCTTTAGAATAGTAAGTTGTGATATCTTTTAATTTCTCTGGAAATTTGCAAGTAGTAGCCGTTTTACCCAACTTTATTACGGGCAGACAAACAGATAAATGATCTTGAAAATTACCTCCTACGGGCAAATCATATATGACTTTAATATTTAAATATTCTAAATACTCTTTTGGTCCTACACCTGATTGCATTAGAAGCTTTGGTGAGTTTATAGCACCAGCGCTTATAATAATTTCTTTTGAAGCTTTCACTATTATTTTTGTACCATTCTTTATATATTCTATACCTATCGCCCTAAAGTTATCTCGCGCGTCTTCAATTATGATTCTAGTTACAAGGGCTTGTGTTATCATATTGATATTTGTTCTTAATTTTCTAATAGGTTCAATAAACGCCGTGTATGCACTCACACGTTCCCCGAAGTACGACATAGTCTGTATCCTCATGAATCCCAACTGATTCCGTCCATTAATGTCAGTATAATTATAACCGAGTTCGTTTAGTGCGCTGAGTAGGACATCACCGTTCTCGTCGACATACGGATAACGGCCCACGTCAAGTGGTCCTCGCGTGGAGTGGAAGAATTTATTCTTTGATATATCCTTGTCGTAATTCCCCTCTGAGTACTTAAAGTAGGGCAGCACTTGGCTAAAACTCCACCCTTCATTGCCGTTAAGAGCCCATTCGTCGTAATCCGCGGGACTGCCTCTCATGTACGCCATGTCGTTAATTGTAGACGTCCCCCCGACGACTCTACCTTGTACCACCTCGCAACCTTTTATGTGACGATTTTGACAAAATCTGAAACGTGTTTAAATATTTAAATTAGCTTTATATGTTACTTATATTTGTACTTACCATTAGTACATATGTAAAATAATGAGACAATTAAATACTGTCAATTTGTTGTAAAATGAAAAAACTTATGTTCTCATTTTTTTTTACAAAAGAAGCAGCTTTACACCTTTTCCAGCAGAGCAGGATTGGCAGAGGGAGCTTAGTGTTAAAACACTCCGTTTCTGACTTTCCGCTGAATTCACAAGACATTTATAGTAGCGAAACTCAACGCCGCATTTCGTCTACCAGAGCAGGAAAATGAATATAAATTTAAAATAAAAATTCCCCTAATGGCAATCGAATCCACAACCGACGCGATTACATCCTGACCCTGAGACACGACGGCCTCTCATATTTGTCGTCTTCGTTAAATAATATTTTTTTGTTTTGGAAGAATATACAAGTAGTTATACGTACCCTTTCTTTGGCCGCATGGAATATTGCCAGTCCAAACTAGAGCCTTTAAATTCACTAGTAAGGCCTGGGATTATTGTGATTTTGGGTTCCTCAGAGCCGGCCTCGATGAGTAAGACCTGCGAAATTGAACATCATTTTATAACGTTCACGATCTATTCCACATATTAGCAGAGTTGGCGGAGAGAAAGAAATAGAAATTTAACCCGCAATCCATCGCTTTTAAGGTAACATACTGCCTACTTTTATTTTTGCTAACTACGTACGTTCATAATGCATATGCATATAAATATTTTTAGTGACGTGCTTTGAAAGGTAAAAAAAACGAATGCCTATAATTACCTCATATTATTATCACGTATTTATGATATAAATAGTTTAAAATTAAATTGTAGAAACTATATCGTTTGTGTTTAATTAATATATATGTGATATGTACATATTTAAAAGATTTATGTGGGGATTTTTATATGAGAAAGCCATTTGTTCATAATCACAGTATGTGGGGGGTTGGCAATCGAAAGAAGCAAGTGGACAAGTCGTCTAGTCATATATACAAAACTAATTTACCTTCCATTTCCTATTCTCTGATAGTCTGCTAGCAACTACGCAGCCAGCTGTTCCTCCGCCCACAACTATAAAATCGTAATCCTCTCTCTCACCTTCTTCAGTATCATCACTATACACAAATTTATTCCTATAAGCTTTTCTAAGTTTCGAATTTACACTTGTTTTATCTTCTTTAAGAATTTCCTCGTTTTTATGGAAATAATCTGGTGCAGGTCCAATATGCCCATACAAGGTATGAATCAAAGAGATCAATAGTATAGCAGTGGGTGCGCACTCTATGTGTCCATCGCATGGATTGCAAAAATCTTCTGTACTGTTATTGGATAGATTCATTTCATTTTTATCTTCTGTAGTATCATAATTAATTTAATATAAATAACTAAAACTTGAACGTATTTTTCACATTATTTCTCACTTTCGTTTACGATAATATGATTATTCTGACTCGAAGGAATGCGTGCATATAGTTTGTTTACCATTTGTGCACTCGTATACAAACATACATACCAATTAAAAATAGAGTTCGTCTTTCTGTAGTCTGTTTATTTTTTTCACGCCGTATCCTGCATATAATAGGAGAGGCAGAGAAAACCTACTTTACGAACACTCCGTTCCCCACAAGCCGTAAAATTTTCGAGATATTTGCCTTATTACAAGCGAGAAAAACAAAATAATTTATTACCCTGAGCGGGAATCGAAGCCATAACGCGTTATGGCAGTTTGACGTCGTCGTGCGTCCACTTCACGACTGTCTCAGATGCCTTAAAATAAAAAAATCGGACGAAGCCATACAAAATCCTTATAGATCATTTGTTGTTCAGTTCGTACACATTGTTGCATTGTCTCTGTCCCGGAATTTCACCGCTTCATAGTTTCTAATGAATTCTTCGCGTGCGCTTCTTTTAGTTTTCTTAGAAAATATAAAATGGTAATTATGTAAAGTAGAGAATGTATCCAGCTTTTACTAACGAGGTAAGCGAGTTGACTGTAAAATGTGATTAATAAATAAACATGCTGCACGGTGCTAGACTGTAAACTCAGGAAGAATATTTTTACGATGTAACAATAATTATTATCTAAACGAGAAATAAATAGGGCATTTAGTGAAACACCATGTACTTAAAAACAAAATGAATATTAAAAAAACATAAGGTTTCACATACTACAGGGTTCACGGCTATACACAAATCTGACTAAAAGGACGACCCGAGCACTCCGTTACGGCGTAATCTTCATTTTCAAAAAATACTTTACACAAACTTTCACTATCTCTTCACCATCTCAAGTTATAGTATACATATGGTACAAAAACTATAAAAATGTAATAAAATAAATATATTTTTACACCACAAATGATTTAAATGTTACAACAGTTTGCTTTGGTAATCAGACAAAATGTCGTTACTCAACTCGTAGTGTCTTCAAAATTGAGCGCTTTTTATAATAGTAACTTATCTGCCTGCAGTGATAAGTGGAGAACGGAGTGTCACTGGATTTTCTTTATCATCTTACACACAAAAAGCTAAAAATAAAAATGAATGTGTAACTGTAAACTACCTACATAAATTCAGGATTTGACTCGCTATTTATAAATTTAGGTGCTCTATTACGTTAAATATTATACGCTCAAATTTTAGATATATTATTTACAAAGAAAACAGTGTATATTAAGAAATGCAATTTACTGGTTAAATCATATAATTGTACTAGTTACTTAAAAGTTTTATATAACTTCAAGTATTATAAAAGTTGAGCGCCTGTTAAAATATTATAGCAAATACACAAAAGCGTGTAAGTATCGTGTGTGTTTATAAGGATATGACAAAAGCAATCTATTTATATTGCTTATTATATTAGTGCAAGCTTAATTTTTTTATTATAAATTTGAACACAGCAGCTCTCGTTTATTAATACTTACGATTGAAAAAGAAAATTTGGTAAAGTATTACATATTTTTGTTTCTTTTTTCTTATAAGATCTATATGATACAAATAGAATATGCTAAAATAAAATAACTAAAACTTAGATATCGATCCATAGATATCGTACACAACCTTGCGTTTATAAACGTGACGGTTCTGGGTTCGATTCTTACTATTTTTAGTTTAATATTTTTATTTCCGTAACTTAGCAACGAGGAAAAGAGCGGCAATGAGATTCAGACATTACACGCAATGCCTCAGGAATTCGGCTGAAAATGACAACCAGAAATGTCCCAAAATTCTCAAATATGTGAAAGATATTGATTTTTGGCGTGAAACTTATCTTATTTAAAAAATCTGTTATTTTTTTTGAATAAGATAACTTATTGAATCAGATCAGAATGACGATCGCACTTAAAGCCATCGTTTTTACAGCTGGATGATTTTTTTATAAAATTTATTTTGTAATAAATTATTATCAAAATTCCTTACATAAATTTATATTTGAGGCCACTCGTGGCGCAGAGGCACAAATATTGACTGTGAAATCGACTGGTTGTGGGTTCGATCCCCACTCGTAAATGAAATATTTACTTACATTTATATTTAAATTTCTACGCTCTGGTGTCGAGGCAAAGCGCGGCGTTAAGCTTCGCCACTCAACACGCAATGCCTCCAGAATTCGGCGGAAAGTGGGAATCGGTGTGTCTTAATACTAGGTTCCCTCTGCCTACATACGGAATACAGCGTGAAGCTGATTTTTTACATATATATTTTAACTTATATTCATTTATATACACAAACCAAAGATATAAACGTTAACTATATATTAAAACACTCCTATGCCTGAGCAATTTTCAACATAGTTTCCTGATAAGAATTATCAAAGTACGAGATGCTATATAAAAGTTTTAGTACTTTATTACAGCTAACAACGCGAGCGAGGTGTGCAATTTCATGGTAACTTAAACTGTTACAGCTCGATATAAACCTGGATATAAACCTGTAACCACTTTATAGCGTTCATTATTAACATTGTTTTAATGAACTTAATCCGTTGAAAACTTTCCTACTGCTGTAACGCGAACGCTTCGGTTGCGATTCCCATGGGGAATGATTTATTTTTCATATATTTCGTGGGGAATGATTTATGAAAATAAAATGCAGCGTTTAGTTATGCCATTTAAGTCTAAATGTCTCGAAAATTGGACAAAAAGTGGAAAAGTTGAGGCCGTCGTGGTCCAGGTCCACAGTGGTGTGACTGTAATGGGATGGTTGTTAGTTCAATGCTCATTCGACTAGATTGTTATTTATTTATATTTTAATTTCTTCGATCTGACATCAAGCCAAAGCCCGGCGTTGAGTTTCGCCATTCAACACGCAACGCCTTGAAACATTTAGCTGAAAGTGGGGAACGCAATGTGTTATCACTAGGTTCCCTATGCCTACTCTTCTATGTGCGTGATAGAGCGTGAAGCTGATTTTTTTAAGTGGATAAGCAATGTTTTTACATGTCGTAATCCAAAAATAAAAAAGACTTCCCAAGATAACGTTTTTCTAACATCAAATCGTCTCTACAATTATAGAGATCATGTCAGTATTTTACTACAAATTATAATGTCATTTGGTTTGTCACGAACTCATTAGAACTTGATATGAACTATTATTATATTATGTGAGTTGAATTGAGGTTCCGTGATTTACCTTCGTATTTTTTATACATATTTCAGCCTGTAGTTTTGTCTGTAAACATTTTTATGTCCATTCTTTTCCAAGATTCGAACTATCTTGTACATTAAAAGAACATTTGAATATCAGCATTTACTTAAATTTTCATCGATAATGTCATTACTGATATAATTTATTTCAAAAGTCATTTAAAATCAATTGAAATAATGTATAAACAAACATATTATAATTAAGAAATTGAAAACCTATTTTTTCCATCACCTTTGTGGTCAAATGATAGTAACTGAGCGTTGTGTATGAAACATGATACATTTTATTATACAGTTCTACCAAAAATATAAGCGTAAGGACATCGCGTCTGATCGTAAGCGTCACAGTTGTGGGTTTGATTTCCACTCAGGGAAATGAATTACTTACATTTCTACGCTCCGGCAAAAATACATTGAGTTCGCGGCATTGAGTTCAGCTACTTAACACGCAATGATTTGGAAATTGGACGCAAAGTGGAGAATTAAGTTTCTTAAGATTAATTTACAGCTGCCTACCGTGCTATATGCGTGAAATAACGTGAAGTTAAGAATTTTCAATTCAAGCCAGTACTTCCTAAGATTAGCGCGCACAACCAAACAAACTCTTCAATTTCATAAATATTAGTATAAATATGAAAAAAAATAGTTAATTTGAGACGTAGTCATTTTTGGTGAGACAAATCACACGAAACTAATCATTTGGAAAACGTTTTGGGACACCGCGCTCAGTGGCCAGTGGGCCGTGAGAAACGGAAACAGTGCACAATTATATAAGAACTAGCCCCACACTCGGCTTCGCTCGTTTATTATATTATTCCCTATGTGCTATTCTGATAAATTAACAATATTACTGGAAAGTTTCATCCAAAATTGTTCAGTAGTTTACGTATCCTTACAAAATTTCACAGTTATAATATTAGTAGGACCGCAGTGGAGGTTTGTTTGGTAGTTTCACTCGCCATATTGCATAGTGGGTGCGAATGTTAATATAAGAAATTGTATTTAACAAACATTGCAGCCCATCAGCCGTCGTGGCACAGTGGGACACGAATCTGATTGTAACGTGAGTTATTTTTACTTTTACACTCTGGTAAGAACACAAGGCGTGGCGTTGAGTTCCACCACTTATCACACAAATTCTCAATATTGGTATTTACGGAAAATTGGGACCCGTGTGTCTATTCTCTTTTTATAAAGCGTGAAGTTATAAAAAGAAATATTCTTTAGTATTTTTAACATAAATAACACGAACCAGCTATATATCGCAATGCAGCCGCCCAAATGCGGTGTAAGCCTTTTATTGCCAAAATTTAAACGGCGGGCATAAAATTTTAAAGCGATTTTAATCCGCGCAATACGAAACGAACGATAAAATAACAATAAAACGTTGGCAATCCTCTCATTATTTTAATAGAGAAATAAGTCGGACCACAGGAGTGTTGCTAGCTCTTATTTTTAATGTGCGATTTGGTAATTGCAGTTGGAAATACGGGGATATTTTTAAAAATACGTATCAAATTAAAAAATTGCTCTCTGTTATTTGACCGATCCCTGACTCTCCTCTGAAGCTGTCTCAAATATCCTAAGGGTAAAGCACTCTCATCCTTCTCCACCCAGAGACGCTGCAAAAACTATTCTGTTATCTATCTTATATATTTAGTATCAGTATACCAAAAATAAAAACTATCAAAATACTTGTAGATGTCTTGATTGGATAATTCACGGTCTTGTTTTAATTTTTTCCTCATTAAAATGATACTCTCCATTAAGACACTTCCCTTCTCCACTTCCCGCCGAATTCTTGAGTCATTGCGGGTTAAGTGGCAGAACTCAACGTCGCGCTTTGCTTTGTTAGCAGAGCGAGGAAATTAAAACATTAGGTACATATTTATTCCCCTGAAAGGGGATCGAATCCAAGACTGTCGCACTTGTGCTCCTGCGCCACGGTGACCCCAGTAGAGTCAGGTTTATTCGTAAACATGTACAATATGACCAATATGCGCTATATTGGATATGTGGACCACCGCAGTGACCACCGCAGTGGCTTACTGAGGGCGTTCATTCTAATAAAGTTAGATTGTAGGGCTTAGTATCGAATGTTCTGTGGATTCATATCGATTTAAAATAATTGTAGGAGATGCACTCCTGTTATTTTGTTTTTAAAATATCTAATATACATATTTTGAAGTCATGTGCCGTAGTGTGATATCTGAACGTATGTAAAAGCGATGGTAGTGGGTTTGAATGCCACTGACGGGAAGGGAATGATTTAAAATAGGTCCGATGTCCTCCTAATCAAATGATAATTTCTAGCAATAATCTTTGAAATACAGAAGAGAATACAGAGGATCTAGCTACTTAAATAACTGTAACAAGCGTATAAACTAATTTCAATGTAGCTTGATAAAAACTTATGTCTTAGTGATAAGAGCACTGGTTTCCAAGAAGCGCAGGTTCGAGTCCCGTTATGTTCAAATTCAAATTCCGAGGCAGCTGTAGCGCATTGGCACAGCGTATGACCGTAATCGCGACCATTATGAATTCAATTCCTGCTAGGGGGGATGAAATATTTTCATTTCCTAGCATGGCACTGAATCCCGTACCTTAATACGTACGTGGGAAACGGAATGTCTTGACACTAGGTTTCCTTTGCCTACTACGCTGAGCGGGAAAAAACGCAAAGCTACAAACATCTGTCTGTTCGTCTCCAACTAGAACGACGTGGGAGGTCTTCTAAGCCCTTGATGATGATGACTATTAGTGCATTTCTATATATTTTTTTCTTAAAAGAACTGTCCTAAATAAGGAAACGGTGTCAGACAGCGACAAATCGTATTTTAATCGATTCTTTATATATAGATCGATTCCGTCGTCACGCCGCCGTACTTAGTGGAGCGAGTAGATGACCGCAACTCACTTAGTTAATGGTAATTTAACTATAACATTTTTAATTAAGTCATTTAATATTTTTCACACTATTTAGCACTATTTATTTGCTTAATTATCGACGCCATTATGAGGCAGTGTAACAATTTTTAGTGCAATAAAGCTATGATTTTGGCTGCGATAGATAACGCGCAGCGTTAGGTTACGCCACTTAGCACAATTTCTCTTAAATATGCAGAAAGAGACGAAGATCGTTTTGCGGCTGGGATCTTTTCCTAATCTCTCAAATGTGTAAAGCTAAAAGTAAATTTAATACCCTTATATACTTATAGTTGAGATTTAAAACTAATAGTTACCCTCATAGTTGAGATTCAAAACTAAAATGAACCTTTATAGATAGGTTAAAACATATAAAGTATGGACGCAAAAAATATTATTAACTCCAAGAAAACATATAAGACGTATCAATTATATTTTTTTCTAATACATTTAAGCGAGAGTAATCGCTTTGGGGTTATTTATTATTCGTGTAGAGCATTTCGTCAAGCGCCGCCCACTGTGCGCGATCTAAAGCTATGGCTACACGAGGGATACGAAAGAGCAGTGAAGCTTCACGCTGTAACCCGCATGTAGCGGGATAGAAATAAGGTGTCTAAAGTGCAAATACAAATAATAAAAGAAATTTTATTCAAAATAAGAAGTTACAAGCTTCATTTTTTGAACGTCAAATAATTTACCACCAGTTCACTAAAGTTAATGCCTCAGACCTGAGAAGAACCGGCGCAAGAAACTCAGCGGAACCTATTTTATTAAAATCTATTTTAAACAAATACATATTTAATTATCTGTGATAATGATACCTTATTTGCATTCCGTTCTTTACTTACTGTCCAAATTTAGAAAAATTTGCGTGCTTAGTTTGGAACTTAACTCTGCGCTTTGTTCACCTGAAGGAACTAATGAAAGTAACTTAAATATAATCATTCCCCCGAGTGGGAGCCGAACCCACAACCACAGCGCTTACAGTCATATGCTGTACCAAAGTACCACGACGGCCTCAAACTTGTTAGCTATAATAAATATTTAATAGCTGCGATTAAAAAAAATGGCTTAAGTTTTTTAGCATAAGTCTGTATTTATCTTACTTCATTCATATATTGACGTATATAATATATACTCAGCTTTACATTCAAGTGAGGGTCCCCGCTGCGCTCCGGATATCGGGATCGCCGGTTACTGCCTCAATATCTCCACTCGTTTATAAGCTGATTGTTACTTTTGTTTACAGCCATTTGGGGTTAAATTAAACCACTTCACGCCTTTTCCCTCATAATGGAATAGTAAGTTAGAGAAAACCTAGTGTTAAAACACTCCGTTCAAAAATTTTTACCGAATTTTCGAGTTATTGCCTGTTTTTTATCGGGACTCAGCGCAGCGCCTAGTCTACCAGGACGGCGAATAGAAAAATAACATATTTTTAAATATAGAAATGTATACTTTTATATATGAATGTAGAAATGCCTCCATGTGTTTAGGATTGCAATTTTTTGCAAAAATATATTATACATACAAGAACAGCATATGTATATGAATATATCTAATAATGAATTTATGTACCTGAGTATATAAGGCCGGTCGTTGCGCAGCGGCGCAAACTGTGACTGTAAAACCGACTGGTTGTGGGTTCGATCCCCACTCGCGAAGATAAAATATTTACTTAAATTTATATGTCCATTTCTTCGCTCTGGTGTCGAGGCTAAGCGCGGCATTGAGTTCTGCCACTCAACACGCAATGTCTCCAGAATTCGGCTGAAAGTGAGGAACGGAGTGTCTTAACACTCTAGGTTCCCTCTGCCTAGCCTGTGTGTAGGATACAGCGTGGAGCTGATTTAATTTGTAATTTATGTACCTCCAAGAAATCTCAACATCAGCATTACCAACAAATTAGTTGTTTCCGCATCTCAACAGTTTCCATCCCAAATATAACCAAACGATCAACATCAAACAAAAAATAAAACAATACAAATTCTTCATAGATATAATGGTCCATAA
>DWQW01011139.1:0-11642 GCA_018249695.1 Heliconius erato demophoon
GATGGAAGAAAGAATCTTATTAATTTTTTTTCAGCTTTACGTTATATACAGGATGTATATGTATAAATATATGTAGGCAGAGGAAAACTAGTGTTAAGACATACTGGTACCCACTTTCTGCCTGTTTGAGGCACTGTGCTGTGCTTTCCTTTGGTAACAGAGCGAAGAATTAAAAATAATAATAAATAATAATTAGTTTCCTCCAGTTCCCACTCAGAAATGAATTACTATTATAGAACCCACAACCAAAATTTGCAGTCACATAATTATTTAAAAATTCCCTCACATACTGACTAACAAACAATGTACAGTTGGAACTAGGTACTGCGTAAAATGATCAAATTTGGTATGTAGGTTCCTTGGGAAGTATAGGGGAATACTAAAACAAGGTTTCTCAATACTGATATGAAAACGGGAATAAAAGGGATTTTACAGTGCACGCAAACGATGCAGGCTGCATTTAGTTTTAAACAAAATTGTAGTCACAATGTAACGTAAGTCTCGAGGTAAGAAGATAAAGTAAGTAGATAGAGTCGTAAAACGTGTGTAGCTTTTAATTCTATTCGATTACATTAAGAATATGAATATTTTATTATAATGAATTATTCATATATCGTTCACGTGTATCTTTTAATTCATTACGGATATTAAAATATAAAAATAAAGTTAATACTGAATTACTTCAAATGAATTTATTTTTTTTGCTTCACGCTGTATCCCGCACATAGCAGGGTAGGCAGAGAGAACCTAGTGTTAAGACACTCCGTTTCCCACTTTCAGCCGATTTCTGGAGGCATGTCGTGTTGAGTGGCAGAACTCAACGCCGCGCGAAAAATAATATAGTAAGAGATTTAACACGACGATAAAGAGTGAGTGTCCAGAAAGTTATAACTATCACTAGTTGTTCTTTCCCAAATTCTTTTCCAAATTATTCATTAATACCAGCATAGGCAGTGGAGACTTAGTGTCAAGACACTCTGTTTTCCATTTCATGTTAGAAGTACAGACATTGGGTGGATGAGGCCGTCGTGTTATACATATTACTATGATATATTATATCGACTTTAATAACAAGATAGAAGAATCTTGAAAGTTCTGAATTTGAAATTGCTCTTCAATTAAGGTATGCTATTCCTAAAGTTTAAAAGAGCTTTTAGACCAATTTCGGAAAATGGTGCATTCTGGATAAAAGACACTCCGTTCCCCACTTTTGCCAAATTCTGGAGGCATTGCGTGTTAAGTGGCAGAACTCAACGCCGCGCTTTGCCTCGGCACCAGAGCGAAGAAATGGAAATATAAATTTAAGTAAATATTTCATCTTTTCGAGTGCGGATCGAACCCACAACCAGTCGATTTTCAGTCACACTTTGTGCCCATGCGCCACGACTGTCCTCTATAACATAAATAAATAATATCTATAGTAATTTAAAAATGAGCAGCTTATCCGTCGATAAGTCATTCGTCGTCAAAAGGGATGCCAAAAACATCAGAAAAGTTGATGGGGCAACAAACGGTCAGTACATTTGGGTCAGTCCTCGATCAACGTCAACTGACTACAGTATCTTTTGTCTTTGTAAGGGTTCTATGTAATAAGAATATTGGGAAGGAAGGAGTTAGGAAGGGAGGCCAGTAAAACAAAATATAAACTTCATTTTATGTTATACTAGCAACCCAAACGCGGTTTCGCCCGCTTAAATTTATTGTCATTTTATAGAAAATATATAGAACATTTTTACATAAATTATAGCCTATGTGTTATTCCGATCTATAAGTTCTATCTTTATTAAGTTTCTTCGAAATCCGTTCTGTAGTTTATACGTGAAAGTGGATCAACTATCCTCACAAATTTTCACATTTATTAAAAAAAAATTAAATCAGCTTCACGCTGTATCCCGCACACTGCAGGGTAGGCAGAGGGAACCTAGTGTTAAAACACTCCGTTCCCCACTTTCTGCCGAATTTTGGAGGCATTGCGTGTTGAGTGGCAGAACTCAACGCCGCGCTTAGCCCCGACACCAGAGCGAAGAAAATGGAAATATAAATTTAAGTAAATATTTCATCTCCTCGAATGAGGATCGAACCCACAACCAGTCGCTTTTTTACAGTCACACTTCGCGCCGCTGCGCCACGACTGGCCTATTTCACACTTATAATATTATATTGAGATAGATACTACTCAAAGATCTTTAAATTTATTATAGTTATAAACATTTTATCTCTATTTACAAAGGGATGTTCGGAAACTGAGAAAATTAATTGCGTTGTAGATGAACTTCAAAGTTTTACCCTTTTAGTCTACCACTATGTACATTAATTTTACGACCAACCTTCGCTTTAAACTTAAATATAATTAGAACTGAATTTTGTATGGTTATTCTAAAACTGTGTTCATTTTGCAATATTTTATTGGACTCGAGGTGGGAATTGTAAATAAATATGTACGTTATTTAAATCAGTTCCACGCTGTATAACGCACACAGCAGGTTAGGCAAAGGGAAGTAGAAGTTGTATCTAGTGTTAAGACACTCCGTTCCCGTTCCGTTCTCTGTTATTTGAATATAAAAATGATGACTTTTTTTAATTCTTTTTTTACATATAAATTATGAATAATAATATATTCGTTTGTATATAATATACATAGATTTTTGCATATTACGAAGAAACATATAATTTACTTATCAAATATGAAAAAAAAATTCGTAAAATAAAGACATCAACAAAATTATTTTTTAATATGAGAAGAATTGGACATAATTACCATAATTTCACACAGCTGTTCCCTCTAATGTGTTATATTAGACAGGTCGACCTACTTTATAATAAAATATAAAGGGTTATTTACTAAAACATTATTCAATCAATCTCGAAATTCACAAGTGCTTGCCTCACCACTCCGAAAATATTTGTAGTGGAAAAGCTCTTACGAGAAGGGTTCTCTTCAGAAAAACAAAAGGCTTTGTTCCTGTATTCTCCCTTTAACATCAACCGCCACGTATGTTAGTTCTGTATATTTATCTATAAGTATTCCATCATTTCGGTTCGTGTGTTTTGGTTTATTTATTTGTATAGAAAATTATTACTTTGTAAATACAATATCGGAATAAGTTATACCTAAAAATTGAGGATATTGTAATGTATACACATTACACGTGTTTTGTTCGAGTTACGAAAATAAACCTGTTTGTTAGTTGTAATAGTTTTATTGATGTGGTTTTGGATATATATATAAATGAAATAGATGTGACTGTCTGTGATTTCTAAATAATTGCGTTTCTAAGTGCATATTTAAGTACTTATTTACTTAAACACAAATTAGCAATTTCATAATTTTGTCTGTCTGTGTTTCTGTTAATAAAAGTTAATCTTCGGAATAGCTAAACCCATTTTTATGGAAAATATAACGCTCCATTTTACAGTGAATCTCTCGCTGTGGAGCAACATATAGGCTAATTTTTGTCCTGGAATTCTCGTGATATCAAGATTTATGTGAGGAGAAACCGCGTTTATTGTGTGCACATACGTAAATAAATAAATATTTTTCTATTAAATACGAAAGTCTTTGCGAACATATTCAAATAAAATCCCAAAAGATTGAAATTAAAATTTATTATGACTACTTTACTACTAATATTGACGCATCAGGTTATGGGTTCGATTCCCACTCAAAGAAATAAAACATTTGATATTTAATTTTTTCTCGTTCTGGTAACGACGCAAAGGCCATTTAACACATAGTACCTCCAGAATTCTACGGAAAGTGGAAGTGGAAAATCGATAACGGAACATTGAAAAATAAAATGTATCATTGATTTTTTTATATAAAAAACAAAAATTATAACATTTGGGAAGTATGTTCTTCAGTCGTTCTTCAGTCTTAAGTAGAGATGGAAGATACGAGATGGATGTGGAAAGACGTATTGCTGCCGGTAACAAGGTTAACGGAGCCTTAGCTGCATTGATGAGACGGCGAAACGTCAGCACAGATTTGCGTAGCGTTTGACCGTACACAATGCAGTTTTGGTACCGACGCTATTGCGCTAGTACGACAGCAAAACGTGGGTATTACAGAAGAAGAATGAAAGAAAGATGAATGCCGTGGATATGTGATCTCTTCGTAGGATATGCGGAGTCACCTTAGCTGATTGAATCCGCAATGAAGCGATAGCGAGGATGTCACGGTGAGAATGAAGAATGAAGATGCTCAGCTGGTTTGGGCACGTCTAACGAATAGAAAAGTGAGTGGTAAGAGAGATAGGGGGAGACCTCGGTTGACTTTCGAAAACACAGTATCAAAGATACTAGAGGAAGGTCGATGACAGTGGACGATGCGAAAGAGGTATGTAGAGACCGTAGCGTTTGGTGCTCCGTTCTTTCTGACCACTCCGCTAGGGATAAAGCGTGAAGTTAAGTAAGTAAGTAAAATTATAACTACATAGCTTAGAGATTCATCTTATGTTATTTATAGATAGATATAGATAGATACTTATATGACATGATAAAAATTCAAACGAAACTCAATTCAGATTGAGCAATATAACATAATTAAACTAAGCAATAAAATAAATTAAACACATTAAAATAATTATTACTTTCAAGTTCTTCAAGTTTGCATTTCGAAATATTTTTTTATTGGCTAGTAGGTACCTACTCAAACAGCTTTAATTACTCACGAAATTTTCTTATGAATATTAAGATTTTAATTTTTATTATCGGAGAGATGGAATAAGCTACATATGCAATCGTAAATATAAGTGAGGCAATTTATTAAGGTTGTTTTTTTTTTATAAAATAGATAATGTAAATGGGGTCGGGTTACTCAATGGTAAGTAA
This sequence comes from Heliconius erato demophoon, assembly GCA_018249695.1. Lineage (NCBI taxonomy): Eukaryota > Metazoa > Arthropoda > Insecta > Lepidoptera > Nymphalidae > Heliconius > Heliconius erato. The sequence goes on from DWQW01011139.1 coordinate 4,831, forward strand.
ACACCGCCGCTATTGACGCCGCGTAACCCCATAGGAGCTACAGGTGCGTTGCCGGGCTTTAATTTAGACATAGACGGGCTTTTTTGAAGGTACCTATGTCGAATCTACTCGGTAATATTGCCACAGGTCGATCTCTCCACATTTGTTTGCCACGTTCTTTGTTCGTATAAAGCTACACAGTAGTGAATACCGCGTACCCAGATGGTGGAGATGATATTTTACAGGGTTCTAAGAAAAAAAAATATTTTATGTTTTTATTTATCCTATATTGATAGGATTATACAGGCAACACGCACAGAGGAAGGGAAACCTGTTTAGATTTAAGCTAGATAGCAATTCTAGAACCTCTGAAATTGGTATTAAAATTTTAAAACTGTATATTTTTGAGGGTTCCGCACCTTAAAACGAAAAGAACGGGACCCTTATAAAATCATTTTGTTGTCCGTCTGTCAAGAACATTTATCTCGAGATCGCGTGGAAGATCGTGTCAAACTTATAAATCACCACAATCAAAAGATACGAGCGTTTATGCATCGTCATTGCTACATTTTGTATGAAATTCGCCGCGTAATAAAAACCTATAGGGTACTTCCCGTCAACTTACAATTATGAAATTTAAAATTATGGCAAGAAGTGAGAACTTGCCGTACAAATAAAAAATCGAAATAGTGAAAAGTTTATGATGTTTCGTAGAAAAAAATATTAAAAGCTTATAATTGTAGTTCATCTCATACCAAAAGAATGCATACGTCCGCAAATTCAATTTTGTCAACTTTTATGTACTTCTTGTTTTCATAGAATCCTGAAATTGGTAGGGATATATCGGAGGGTATACCTCGGTATGCGAGTCCCACATGCATTTTTTTACATATGTTCCCTTCAATGATTAAATAATTATAAAATAACTTAAATTATTATTATTAATAACATTCAAGATTCAAAATCAATCTCACCTCGCCAACAAAGTAGAATCCATAATCTGCGGTTGTCGCGCGTCTACGACGACCACGTGCGGTATCCTCGTATCGGTGTCGCGCCGCAACGCGTCCAGAGCCTCCCGCGCGCCGCGGACGGAGCGCGACTCGCCGCCCGCCCGCGCAGCTGCGTTGCACGCCGCGGCGCACACGCGCGACGCCCGCTCCGGGAACACGCATAGAAGCTGGGAAGGGGGATAAATGTTAATATCGGCTTCACGCTTCATCCCGCATGTAGGGAGAGGGAGCCTATTGTTAAAACAATGGAACGAAGGAATTTATGTTAAAATCAAATATAAAAAATGTAAAAGTAGCTATATTGATTGTTTAGAACCACCGTGGCATTGTTGCTGTGCCACATCTAGCCTCAAGAGTACCTAAATAATGTTTTTTTTTAAGTAACCCATTAAATTCTAGAGGTGAATATAAATGAAATCCAAAACTTTTATGAAACATTACTATGAAATTTAAGTTAATAATAGTATTTAATAGTAGTCCACTATTACCTCTAATGGTTCCGGTGGTGCGTAGAAAAGTGCAGTGGGGATGTGTGAAGGCGGCGGCGACCTGTTCTGCAAAGAGAATCGTCTGTGTAATATGCATCAATGTTATCATTTGTTTAGTAATAAAGAGAAAGCATTTTTTTCCACCTTCACGCTGTATTCCGCATGTAGCAGGGTAGGCAGAGTAGGAGTCTAGTGTTAAGACACTCCGCTTCCCACTTTCCGTAGAATACATCCAACATTGTGTGTTGAGTTCAACGGCAGAATGTTTTAATTGGCAGAATTCAACGCCGCTCTTTATCGTGTCACCGGAGCGAAGAAATAAAAATATGTAACATTTAATTTCTTTGAGTGGGAATTGAACCCACACCTGTCACTTTTACAGACACGCCCTTGCCGCGCACGCGCCGCGACTAGCCTGGATTATTTTCTAAAATTTTGAGTTATCCCGTATACTAAAGTACGTACTAGGAAGTATTCTCTTTAGTGAAATTGCAAATAGTCCCAAATCCATCTATCCATATAAGTGTAGACTTTCAAATTGATATTTGTGGAGCGAGGACAGAAATTAATGTAATACTAAATAATTTATATAAAATCATAATTAAAACGATAATCACTTATCAAAACTTTTCTTCTATAGCATCTTATCTAATCTGTGATATATTTTTTATATGTTTATCATAATAGAGTTTTTAATAGGTAAAGTAGAATATTTTATGTAAATTTATTTTCAATGAAATTTTGTACTAGTTTAAAACGTGTAAATCACGAGAAGAAAAATTAAAATATTTATGAGATTTTTTGATTTAAGTAACAGGATGCACTGGTAGGAATTACTACGTACTTAAATAGTAGTAAATTAAAATTTAAAAAATAAATTAGCTTCACGCTGTATCCCGCACACAGCAGGGTAGGCAGAGGGAACCTATTGTTAGGACACTCCGTTTCCCACTATACGCCGAGTTCTTGAGGCATTGTTGTTGAGTGGCGGAACTCAATGCCGCGCTCTGCCTCGACACCAGAGCGAAGAAATGAAAATATAAATGTTCATTTCCTCGAGTGGGGATCGAAATTACAACCAATCGATTTTAGTTACACTTTGTGCCCCTGCGCCATGACAGGCCTCAAGCCCTCTGGCTCTTTAAGTAATAGTAATAATTAAAAATTATTTAAGCTTTCATTTTAAGATCTTCCACATAGACTCTGATTGTAAGCGCAGTGTTTGTAAGTGTTAATGTTAATTTTAATTTCTTGTTCTTGTAAGTTTAAACAATACGCAATCAACACGCGCGAATACGCCCGAATTTTGTGGATAAGAAATATATGTATCAACTTAATCTTTATTTTTTAAACATTTTCGTTAAGATTTCAATATTAAATAAACAGATACGATAAGACATAATAAAGTATGACGGGAATTCTACCTCGTGGGCACAGTTCCCGGTTTCTGTATAGTCCATTTACAAGATAAAGAGCACTTCCGCGAAACGTGATCATTTCTCCCGAGATTTCCGCGATGACCGAGTTTATTGCCGCCCTAAATCCTACTGTGGCCTTAAATGTTGAAACTTTTGTGTTTTGTGTTGTTTCAAGGAAACACTTCTAATTTTGTGATACAATTTTTGTAATAATTCAATGAAAAGATTGTGCATATAATAAGTACATAAATATTTCAATTATTTTAGTGTTCCGCACACAGCAGGGTAGGCTGAGAGAACATAGTGTTAAGACACTTCGTTTCCCACTTACCGCTTACTTCTGCAGGCATTGCGTGTTGAGAGACAGAATTCAACGCCGCGCTTTGCTTCGACCCCAGAGCGAAGAAATGAAAATATAAATGTTAATATTTCATTTCCTCGAATGGGGATTGAACCCACAACCAGTCGATTTTACAGTCACACTTTGTGCCACTGCGCCACGACTGGCCTCAACTAAAACTTATCACTATTGCAATAATACTTTCAAGTTGATGATATTACGATACGTAGATGATTATTCAATGAGTATATGAGAGTAAACACTTAAATACAATTTGTGAAGGTTCTGATATGATAATAAAAAAAAGCACAAAAAATAATTTTATTATATGAACTTATTAGTTCCATTATTTCCAGTAAATAACCATTTTAAATAATAAAGTCTTATGTGACATAAATGTTTTTCGTTAAGAAAAAAAAAAGGATAAACTAGATAAAATACAGCTAGCTACTTTATCTCATAAATGCGCATCTGACAGTTTATTAAGACTCACTATATAAGTTTACTAAGACTTATACTTAAGTTATATAAAATTCATACTTAATTCTATAATTTTAACATTAAAGGCCGAAAAGGTTTTTTTGGATGAACGCGTTAACCTCAGACACTAACTTATTCAATTTGAAAAAAAATTTTTTTGTTGGATAGTCCATTTATCGAGGCTATTTGAGATTCCAGGAATCGTTTACTCTGGAAATCATAAGCAAAATGGCAAGAATATGTTATGTGTCGTATATGGAAAGGAGTAAGTATAAATGTCTTTAACGTAAAAATAGCAGGTGAGAAACTCATTAACGTTGTTATAAACGTAATATTATTATTTTCATTGAGCCTAATGAGTCTATATAAATATAGTAGTAGGTCGTACGTTGCTATATGTATCCCAAATAGGAGGCATAGGGAACCTTGGGTTACGATACTTTTGTCACCATTTTTCGCCGCAGAAAATAGAAATATAAGTGTGATAATATAACACATTATTTCTATGATGAATGTATATTTGAAGAAATGTATATTTTTTGTGAAGAATGTGCTGTGTTGTAAAGGCATTAGACATTTACTATAAATAGAAAAGGAGAAAATCTAAAATACTTTATTCTTACTCAAATAAGTGGTATTACGTTTTTCCTTTTAAAAGTCTATTGGGAGTTAAGAGTAGCACGTTAATAGGATTTAATGGATTTAGTGAAAAATCTTAAAATCCAGTTAAACAATACTTATCGGACTCTCTCATCACATACATACATATAGGCTGAGTTAGGGTTAATTTTCGTTTCGTCGCAGGAGTCTGGGTTCAGTAAAATTGGATTATATAGTAATATAGCATATGGGTATTGCAGACGAAGAATTAAAGAAAGATGAATGCTGTGGAGATGCGATCTCTTCGTAGGATATGCGGAGTCAGCTTAGCTGATCGAATCCGCAATGAAGAGTTACACAGAATGGCAGGTACTAGCGAGGATGTCACAGTGAGAATGAAGAGGAACGTGCTCAGCTGGTTTGGGCACGTCGAACGAATGAGTGACGAAAGAATGGCAAAAAAGATTTATGATGGAAAAGTGAGCGGTAAGAGAGGTAGGGGGAGACCTCGGTTGACCTTCGAAAACACAGTATCAAAGATACTGGAGGAAGGTCACGTAAAAAGCATGAGGACCCCCCGAAGGGCATGTATGAAGAGGTTGATGACAGTGGACGAGGCGAAAGAGGTATGTAGAGACCGTAGCATAGCATCTTTCTTGTACTTATAAAAAAACTAAGAAAATCTGACCTAATTTAAATGTAACACTAATATAATATACCTAAAAATATAGAAAATCTAGAACATTATCAAACATCCTTTAAAAAAAAGAAGTTCATTAGTTAGTAACGTGAAAGTTTCCCCTGAGAGCATTTAAAGCGGTAATAGCTGTATCCTTGGTTTCGTGTTGCGGTTCTCGAGGTCTTAATAAGCGCCTTGTGGTTGGAAGCTGGATAATTGTACATGTAATAATATACGGGGGTAGTGGGGTAGTATAGGGGATGTTTTTGAACTATCTTGTATAAGAAAATGTCTGAATAAACTTATTTTGTAATGTTATTATTATTTAAGAATTTTAATGCTGAGTCCATTCGTGGCGCGTTCTGTATGGATGTAGCGCGACAGGTTGTGGGTTCGTATTTATATTTACATTTCTTCGCTCTGGTTTCGTGGCGTTGAGTTACGTGCCTCCAGAATTAGGCGGGAAGTGGGAAGTGGAGTCTCTGAACACTATCTACCCTACCACATGCGGGATACAGTGTGAAGCTAAAAAAAAAAAATCTTAATGTCTATTTATTAATAATACTGGTCATTAATTCGTTATTAATAATTTATCTTTAATCAACATAGCATTTTGGCAGAAATTTTGTTTCCTTTATTAATAAATAAATATACTATGCCTTGTACTACTTAGTCATATTTCTAAATAATAATTTTACATAATACAGTTATAGATAACTATAAAAAATCATATCTCTATAGTAAAACATAACTCTGATCTGAACCATATTTTGAGCGATAAAGATTTTCTTTAAAAATTCGACGGCTGTGACTTTTTTATATTTAAAATTACGGTTAGTTAGGTACTAAGTTTCAACCCGATACTTGTGTTATCTAATGCACTCGACGCGTTATTCTGTAAAGTGTCTTTTATCCATATAATGGAATGTAGATATTAGACTCTTTAAAAAATGATAAATCTTGATATTCAAAATAATATATTAAAATGTCACTTTTATATACATATATATATATATATATATATATATATATATATATATATATATATATATATATATATATATATATATATATTTATTACATACACATATACACTATGCCTCCAGATCTCGGCGGAAAGTGGGGATACAGCGTGAAGCTTATAAAAATTTAAAAAATCATATAAAATAAATAATTATTTTATATGATTTTTGAAATTTTTGCAGTTTTTTTAAAACGTTATCTTTTTATCATATGTAGAGAACGAAGGAAATTTACTATAACTATACTATATTAGTTTCCGCGGGGTAGTCAGAGAAAACGGAGCGCCAAACGCTACGGTCTCTACATACCTCTTTCAACTCGTCCACTGTCATCGACTTCTTCATACATACCATACGAAGGACATAATAATAATAATAATCACCTTCACGCTGCAACCCGCATACAGCAGGGTAGGCAGAGGGAACCTAGTGTTAAGACACTCCGTTCCCCACTTTCTGCCGAATTCTGGAGGCATTGCGTGTTGAGTGGCAGAACTCAACGCCGCACTTTGCCTCGACAACAGAGCGAAGAAATGGAAATATATATTTAAGTAAATATTTCATCTCCTCGAGTGGGAATCGAATCCAACAACCAGTCGGTTTTACAGTCACACATCGTGCCACTGCGCCACGACTGGTAAAGGACATTTAATTATGTATAATTATAAAAGTTGTAAAATTTCAAAAACCCTAGTGCAACTTTTTATAGTATAACTGTATAAAGGGCACATTTGCCATTATTTCACTTTGATATTGGACATATTAAATATCTCAATTAAGATTATACTGTGCG
>DWQW01011140.1:0-11642 GCA_018249695.1 Heliconius erato demophoon
CACCAGAGCGAAGAAATGGAAATATAAATTTAAGTAAATATTTCATCTCCTCGAGTGGGAATCGAACCCACAACCAGTCGGTTTTGCAGTCACACCTCGTGCCGCTGCGCCACGACCGGCCTCAAATCTAGTTATAGCAAAATAATGGACAACACTAGCGAGCTAGCTAGCTAGCTCTCAGCTAACCTCTATGGTTGTGTGAAACTTAAAAAAAATGAAGAAAATACCACAAATATTCTACTAAAGCTCTCGATAAAATGACACAATAAAGTTAAAAAAAACTAACGAAGACTTTAAAAAATCGCCATCCATTTATTCAATAGGACATGTAAGTATGAAATATGTACCTCATACATCCCCTATATAATTCGTTAACGCCAAATTGCACAAAGATGTTTAACGACGCTCAAAAAACGTTCCTCTAACGAGTGGGAAACGCAGCAGATTGTAATGTATTTGCTAAAGCGATGTGATGTGAAAAATGTTTTTAGGGTTCCGTAACTTTTAAGGAACCCTTATAAGATCACTTTGTTGTCCGTCCGTCTGTCTGTCTGTCTGTCAAGAGCCTTTATCTCAGGAACGCTTGGAGATATCGAGTTGAAATTTAAGACATATATTTATAACTACGGATCTATGATTTTCTAAAAAAATAAATAAACATTTATTTGAAAATAAAGATGTAGCCGTTTATATAGCAAAAAACGCGTATTTCGACACTATAAAGGGAGTTAAAAATAATAAGGTACTTCCAGTTAACTTAGAATTATGAAATTTGACAACTACCATCTAGTTCAAGAAAAAAAAAAGAACTATACATATGTGGTTAAATCCTTAAAAATAATAGCCTTAAAAAGGAGGCAAAATTTGGTGTTAAAGCCGCTAGTTCTCGTGAGGTATCAGATGATAGGGCTTTGACTAAGCTAAGCCTAAAGTTCAGAAAAAGCTTAAATTTTTTACGGAACCCTCAGTCAGCGAGCCCAACTCGGGCTTGTTTGGTTTTTTTTCGTAGCTTTACGCTATATCCGCTATATACGTTTTCAATGATCCATTTTTTGGTAGCAGTTTTAAGTGAAATATCTCTATTACTTTCACATTAGAAAATAGAATTTTGTTGTTTTGGTTCTAGGTTACGGTTATTATTTTTCGTTATAGGGTAGAACCAATTGTTAACACGTCATATTTTCCAATTTCCGCCTGAACTTCAAGATATTACTTCCGCCGATACTGCTGAACGGAATCCAGCGCGAAGCTATAAAATCACTTATCTAACAAAATATATTATGTCCTATATTAATTCTTCTCTCGAATGGAGATCGGACACACAACGTGTTTACTGTCCGACACTATCTGTTTCTTTTTTTCTACTTTTTCTTAAATAGTATAAAAGCTATGAACGGTATATACGCATAAATATAAATATCAATTACGTTTCATAATGAATATCTATCACAAAACAATGAAACGTACAAAATATAATGTTTTACTCTTTTTTATTTTAGTTTTACGATGTATTCCGCATACTGGATAGGCAGAGGCAATCCAATATTAAAATATTTAGACTATTGCTCTCTCGCTCCCTTCTGTCCAATTAGAAAGACATTGCGTGTTAAGTTGCAAAACTTAACGATGCACTTTCTACTCTTACCAAAGCAGGAAATAAAAATAAGCTTATAACCCGAATGACACTCGAACTCGCAACCGTAGCATTTACCGCTGTACCGCTGTGCCACGACGCTATCGCGGTATTTTTTTCATACAAAAATTATATAACAGTAATATGATTAACAGCAAAGTGGTTTAGTTAAAATTGAAACGTATTTTTACTATACGCTAGGATACTTCGTACTACCGATACAATGTTGTTTTTAATTAAAATAGTTTTTACTATTGTGGAGTTGATGTGTTGATTTTTTTTTAATTTCTTTCATTTCCATATGGAATTAAGGTTACAGTAATCATTTGTATTATTAATTATTTTCTTCATAAGCATTATTTGAGGCCATTGTGGCGCAGTTTGACAAAATCCGCTTTACAGTTAGGTGGGGGTTTGATTCCCACTCGGCAAAATTCGATATTATATTTAAACTTTATGTATGTCCGTTCCTTAGTTTCTTTATAATTGTTAAATCAGTGAATCGATTTTGATAAATGATACGTCGTTCTGTTTGTCTTGATAGCGCGGGTGTTACTGCGGTTGTGATTTAGGTTCTTGCTCGGTGGAATATCGCTTTTTATCGCTCTGGAAATAAGACAAAGCGCGGCGTTGAGTTCTCAATAAATTAGATAGACTACAGTGTGAAGAGTAAACTCAATAAATTAGATGGACTGGAGTGTGACGCTGTTTTTCTAACACGTTTGAAAAACAAAGTGTTTTCACCATAGGTTCTTTCGACGTAGATGAGATTACATGCGAGAAAGAGAAGAGAAGTAACATTGAATTCATATTTTACATACATACCTACAGCCAAAATATATTTTAGTATGAGCAATTTCAATATTGTTATCGAAATAAAGAGTGAAAGATATAAATAGTATTTTAATGCAAAATAGATCGTCCATTTCTAGTCTATTGACTATAATTAATATTCGGGCATACAGAGATTCCGTTGCTTATTTTAGATTTAAGATTTTAATAAGAGACCTAAGTTATGTTTTTCAGAATTTGGTAAATTTTATGAAAGTTATTTAGATGTTTTTAATGTTTTTTTTTTCTATTTTTCAGCTTCACGCTATATCCCGCATGTAACAGGGCAGATAGAGGGAGTCTAGTGTTAAAACTCTGCTTCCCACTTTCTTCCCAAAACTTCCTCCTGCCAAATTCTCGAGTCATTGCGTGTTGAGTGGAAGAACTCAACGTCACGCTTACATTCTTTACCAGATCGAGGAAATAAAAATATTAAATATTTCATGCCCCCGAGTGGTAATTTAACTTACAACCATCGCGTTTACAGTCGCATGCTTTTTCTCCTACGCCACGAGGGCGTTCCTCCAGAACTTTGAACTTGTATCTCAACTTATATATGTATGTAGGTGTGTTTATATAATAAAAATTTACGTACCTATATAATTATGTATAAATTAAATATAAATAGATAAGCTCGTTTCTTTAAAGCTAGGAAATAGAAGTCCCATTCAAGTACCTTATTATTTTAATAGGTGTTCTTGCCATGATATAGTAAGCATGTAATTATAACAATTTATGTTAGATGAAATTATAAAAGATCTTTATTTTGTTGGTGTATTCATATGACGGTAAATTATTAGTCGTGGCGCAGGGGTACAAACGTGCGGCTGTAAATGTATAAAGTGTGGATTCGATTCCCACCCGGGGAAATGAAATATTTATTTAATATTTTTATTCGCTCTGGTAGCGAGGTAAATGTATCATGCATATAGCAGAAGACCTCGGATCCTATTGTGAAGACACTCCTTTCCCATTGAGGCATTGCGTATTGAGTGGCGAAACTCAACGCCTCGCTTTGCCTCCTAACTAAAGCGGGAAAAAAAATATTGAATATTTCAATTCCTCGAATGGAAGCGATGCCCATTTATTATATAAATTACACAAACACATTTGAATTCTATTTGCGCTTTTAATAGTGTCCATATTTAGAAAAAAATCGAAACAAAACGCTTAGTAAAGTAACGACGCATACCTACGCTTACACCAACATGGCTTCCATTAACTTTGTTTTTCACATTAACTTTTGAAATCATTTGTTATATTTTCTTCTTAAAAAATTTAAATATTAAAATAAGTTGTTCATATAAACAGGACATAATTACGAAGACTTTGTGTAATGAATACCTACCTGCCTATGCTTGAACTTAGCGACGGCAAGCGTTCGAAGCTGGCGGGATGTGAAAACTATGAACAATTTTAATAATTCATGTACAAGGTTTACCTTTTCAATAAAGCAAAGGTAAATAAATATATTTTTTAAATAAAAAAATATTGCTAATTAATATAAAAAAATCCAGTTGCGGTTAGTAGTAAATATTTAAGTGAAATATATTTCTATTTCTTTGCTCTGGTGCTGAGGCAAAGTGCGACGTTGAGTTCCGCCACTCAACATGAAATGCCTTCAGAATTCGGCGGAAAGTAAGGATTGCAATGTCTTAAAATTAAGTTCCCTCTGTGCTTCACGCTGTGCGGGAGACAGCGTAAAACTGATAAAATAAATCCAACGTAAAGAAATATATATCTATTTTCGTGCCGTTTTTGAATCAGTCATAAAGCTATATTTAGTTGATATTTAATCTCTTTCCATCACCAAAGTTAAAGTTAAGAAATTTGAAATATAAATCGTTGTTTGTGTAACATTGCGTATGCAAAACCGCCAGCAACTGCAAAAGCACTCTGTCTGTATGTAGCTACGTTAAGTTTTAGTTAACAGTTGATTTCCAAATGAAGTGCGCTTAATAAGGGAAATGGGAACGAAATAATTAACTTTATTTCTGAATTTCGAGTTGTTTTCATTTATTTAGGTTACGCTTGCGTCGTTGGTATATGTATTGGTATAGCTATTAGTGGTAGTTCGTGTCAAAGTGGTCAAATTTTAAGAAAAGTTTTTTACCAAAGGGATGTTATAAGTCTGACATGTACTTATTTAGAAAACGTAAAAAAATTATAACTAACTTTAAAAATGTTTAAAAAAAATCTGGTATGTCTTAGTATCTTTGTAGTTTTGCGAAATCGTAGCTTCCGAATGAATGAATGAAATGATGTTCTTAGTCAATGAGATCATCAGGTCTTTTCTAGTACAGGAAAATATTTGGGCGTCCATATTTAAGTCCTGTCATTGCAACAATAAAAAATATTTAAAACAGTAAAGTAAGAGCTTTTAAGCACCTTCATATAAGTGCGCTATGTAAAATTCAAAACGAGGCCAGTCTTGGTGCATACGTGCGTTGTGGATTCGATGAATCGAAATGATGATCGAAAATGAAATATTTCATATTTTCATTTCCTCGGTTTGGTAATGAGGTAAAGGCATTGCGTGTTGAGTGGCAGAACTCAACGCCGCGCTTTGCCTCGACACCAGAGCGAAGAAATGGAAATATAAATTTAAGTAAATATTTCATCTCCCCGAGTGTGGATCGAACCTACAACCAGTCGATTTACAGTCACACTGTGCCGCTGCGCCACGACTGGCCTCATTGATTTACATCAAACTAATAATTTATTTGATTTGATGTATTTATTTATTTAATAATTTATATATATTTTTTTCAAGATCACACCGTATCCCGCCATAGCAAGATTGGACGACGAAACCTAATGAATGGAGTGTCTTGAACACTCCATTCATTAGACGTCAGTCAATTTTAAAGATATTGTGTATTAAATGGCGGAACTCACACCGCACCTCATCTTTTTAGTACCTTCTAAAGCACTATAACCGTGGATGAAACTTGGTCTGCTCCGAAATATTTTCCAAGTTCCTTCTATTTCTGGATTTTGCTTTCAATTTATAGCAGTAATATAATAACTTATAATAAGAATTGATCTTTTTACCATAACAAGAAAATGAAAATAATTTATTTCTCGGAGACAATCAAAACCACAAACGTCGCATTTACAGACAGTCGTTGTTCAACTGTGCTACAACGATCTCAATTTTTTATAATTGAATAATATATAATTTTAAATAGGTTTAAGAGTTTTATTTTCATATTTTGAACTACGCAACATATTTTAATACGGTAGAATAAAGTGAATTAAGAGATACAGAGTGAAGCTAGCCAGAAGCTAGCCCCTGTAAATGTGTAAAACTTGTAAGAAAAATAGAATATATCTCAAGCATCCTCCTAAAGTTCTCTGGCACAATAAATTTGGAAACCAACGAAAAATAAAAAAAACTTCATCCATTTATTCAATAGAATATGTAAGTATGAAATATGTTTCTCATACAACGCTCAAATAATTCTTTACTGCTTAATCGCTCAAAGACGTTTAATGACGCTTAAAAAACCTTCCTCAAACGAGTGGGAAGCGCGGTAGAGTGTAATGTTTTTGCTATAACGAGATTTGGACTTGTGAATGAGAAAAAATATATTAATAAGAAAATATATGTTATTATATTATATTATGCTATTTAATATTTCCATTTTCTTCGTTCTGGTGTCGACACAAAGCGCGGTGTTGAGTTCCGTTACTCAACATACAATGCGTCCAGAAATCGGCAGAAAGTGGGAAACGGAGTGTCTTAACACTGATTTTATCTGCTTACCTAGGTGTTCGCAGGATACGGCTTGACGCTAAGAAAATGTAATTTTATTTTAATGGGATACAGAAGAGGTGTGATAGAGGTAAGTCGTCCCGTTTTTCTTGTTTTTCTAGTTTTACGTTATGTTCCGCATATAGCTGAGTAAGCAGAAATATTTTAATGTTATGAAACCTCATTTCCCACTAAATCTCACGCTCAATTTTTGGGATACTACGTGTGGCGGAACTCAATGATATGTTTTATTTTTTCTCAGCCGTGTTAGAGCGTTTTTTTCTACTTTTTATATGTGTTGACTTTTGTTCATTATATGCATTTTGTTTGATATTTATTGTTTTTTATTCTTTTGTTCCAATTTTTTTATGAAAATTATACAAAATACTTGGACTTATTCAATCACATTCTAAATGTACTGTAGAATGTATTTCCGTATTTCCATAGCGTTTGGCACTCCGTTCTCTCTGACTACCCCGCTAGGGATAAAACGTGAACGCTAGTATAGTACAGCATAGCATAGCATGGCATGGTAGGGCATAGTATAGTATAGTATAGTATGTACTGTAGAATACACAAGATAGCGAAGTGTGCAAATAACATGCGTTTCTTTGATCTGTTGAAGATTTAAATTTCATAGGTTACGATAAGATTTAACAAATTTGTCACATCTTTTTAAGGGTTCCGTACCTTTTAAGGAAAAAGGGAATCTTTTTAAGATAACTTTATTGATCGTCGGTCTGTCTTCCTGTTTGCCTGTCAAAAACTTTTATCTTAGGAATGCTTAGAGATGTCAAGTTGAAATTCAAATCACATACTCCGATCTGCAGCCCCATGATTTTCAGTAGATTGCTACTATTTCTAAATTTAGTTTAAAAAATCGATCAAGATGACTTACGACTATTGCAAGAACAAAATAATATTTTGTTCTAGTTTATCATCATAATATTATGTGACATATATAAAAAAATATTTACTGAGAGAATGATACTTAAGTTTATGAGTCATCAAAAAGCAGGCCTTTTTGTGGTTGTGTTCATCAAATTGCATCCAACAATAACTGTTTTATTTACTTCCGCTTAAACTTTATGATGCATACAAATATTATTATTCAAATTCCAATAATGTATTTTTGGTAGCAGTTTCAAGGTCAATATCTATTTTTTTCCACATCAGACAATAGAATTTTGTTGTTCCGTTTCTATGTTACGGGTAATATTTTAATTTATTTTTTTATAAGAAAAAGTAATTGTTAAAAAAAATCAGTTCCACGCTGTACCACAGCAGGGTAGGCAGAGGGCACTTAGTACTAAGACACTCAGTTCCCCACTTTCCGCCGAATTTTAGAAAACTAACTAACTCTTTGAGTGGAGGAAATCAACACTGCACTTTATACTCTTACCAAATCGGAAAAATGAAAATAAGCTTAGGTATCATGGGAGTCGAACACGCAACCGTCGCATTTATAGTCAGCTGTGCCGCTGTACCACGATGGCATCACTGTATTTTTTCATACATAAATTATATAACAGTAGTATTGTAACAGCAAAGTGGTTTAGTTCAAATTGAAATGTGTTATTACTCTACGCTAGGATATTTCGAACTACCAATAAAATGTTGATTTTAATTAAAATAGTTTTTACTTCAGCGAAGCCGATGTATTGAAACTTTTAAAATTCCTTTCATTTCCATATGGAATTGAGATTACAGTAAACATTTGTATTATTAATTATTTTAATTTATATTTTCATTTCTTTGCTCTGGTGTTGAGGCAAAGCGTGGCGTTGAGATGCGCCGCTCAACACGTAAAGAGGAATGGAAGTGTCTTAACAGTAGATTCCTTGTTCCTACCACCCTCCTATGTGCGGGATACAACATGAAGCAATTTAATTTTTAATTTCTTTATAAGCATTATTTGTGGCCACTGTGGCGCAGTGTGGCCGTATGTGACTTACAGTTACGTGGTGATTGTAAGTTCGATCCGCACTCGTTAAAACTATTATAATATTTAAAATTTTATGTATTAAAGACTGCAATATTTGTGACTGGGATAAAATTTTGAAGCTGTTTTTCTTCTTACTAATCTTGAAGAACGAAGGACGAAGTGTCATCACAATAGGTTATTTTGACCTAAGTGAGATAATACGAGACACATTGTGTGTTGAAATAAAATTAAAATATTACGTTACATACATACATACCTACAGCCAAAATGTATTTTTAATATAAGCCATTCAAATATTAGTATCGTATGAAAGATAGAAAATGATATATTAATACAAAATAGAGCTTCCATTTCCAATCTATTAACTATAATCAATATTCGGGCATATACCAATTTCATTGTTTATTAATGAAACCGTTTTGCTGTAATTAAAGTACGTATTATGAAACATTTAAGCTTAAAAGAGACCTAACTTATGTTTTTTTCAGAATTTGGTGAACAAAATTCACCTAGTTCCAAAAAAATAGAAGGACATTTACATTGGAGGAAGTAATTATTACATTGGAGGAGGAAGGAAATATGTATATAGTAGAGTTAATCATGTAGTAGAGCAAGGCAGAGGAAGCCTAGTGTTAAGACACTCCGCTCCTCCGCTGTCCGCCGAATTATCGAGGCATTGCGTATTGAGTAGTGGAACTCAACATCGCGTTTTACTTGAATACGTTTTAGTTGAATATTTCATTTCACCGAGTGGGAATCAAACTCACAACCGTCTCGTTTACTCTACGCCACGACGGCCTTCCAATAGAACTTTTTCATTTTCTTAGCTTAGGCCACTTTGTACTGATAACTTTATTTATGACTCCATCGGCAGCCATTAGTAGTACAGTAAACATAATAAGCAACTACAGTACAATTCAACCAATTATATCAGGAGTTTATATATTATACAAATAATGTTTTGTCGATATTTAGCTGACATTTAATCTCTTTCCATCACAAAAGTTAAAGTTAAGAAATCTAAAATGTAAATCGTTGCTTGTGTAACATTGCGTATGCAAAACCGCCAGCAACTAGAAGCACTCCGTTTGTATGTAGCTACGCTAAGTTTTCGTTGAATTCCAAATGAAGTGCACTTAATAAGGGAAATGGGAACGAAAAAATCAACTTTATTTCTGGATTTCGAGTTGTTTTCATTGATTTTGATTACACTTGCGTCGTTGATATATGTATTGGTATAGCTTTTAGTGGTAATTGTGAATTCAAATCTTAAATAGAGTTTTTTACCAAAGGGATGTTATAAGTCTGAAGTGTCTTAATCTAGTTCTTAGTATTTGTGTAGCTTTACGAAATCGTAGCTTCCAAACAAATTAACTGTTTCTGTTCTCAGTCAATATTCAAGAAAGTATGTTCTGTCGTTAGAACATCATCAGCTCTTTTCTAGTACATGAAAATATTTAGGCATCCATATTTAAGTCCTGTCACTGCAACAACCAAAAATATTTTGTATTGTTTCACCTGATTTGGCGGTGTTTGGAACTGTAGGATATCTATTTCTTCGCCAATTTACAATAGAAATATTGCGTTTGGGCTCAATGTAGAAGATGTAGTTTATATTTTTTTGTATAGAAGTCACGGTAAACATATGGTTATTAAAATATTTAAGTTACATTATATAAAATGTATGCATTGAAATTTTTATAAGTATTATTATTTCCGTTGAACAAAAATGCTGAAATTGGGCACAAGAACATTTCGAGTGCGACCTGCATTTCGCCACATTTTTGTGATTTTCTACTATTTACGAAGAAAACTATACTGAAAGTAGCAAAATAGTCTTAACCCTTAAACAGTAAAGTAAGAGCTTTCTCAAAGGCACTAAATTGCAGCAGCAGTAGAAATCCGTATAAACTACTTCAGGTGTGATGGAAGTGGCTTCTCTTTGAGCAAAACGAAGACACATTTTACTTACAATGTTTCCTTGGTTTTGAATATTTGTAGGAAATAATATAGGAATTATTATAAAACTACTGACTAACGTGTTTTTGATAACTTTTTATTTTGTTTTTTTTTTGAATTCACTCCTTTTACATGATGTATTGTAAGTTACGAATAGCAGAGTAGGCAGACGGAACCTTCTCAACACTTCAAGACACTCCGTTGCACACTTTCTGCCCAATGTTTGAGACATTACGTGTTAAATGAAAATAAATATTATGCACTCTAATAAATCAGCAAAATTGCAATGTGCGAGACATTGCCTCAGGTGGAAAACTGAGACCGGACTAGAGATAGACCTGCCCACATATGTGGGTTAAAGTGAGTCTCGTTTTTTAGCTTCACATGTATCTTACACACTGTATCTTACGCATTACACGGTAGGCAGAAGGAGCCTGAATGTTAAGAGACTCCGTTTCCATTAAAACACTCCCATCCCCTATTCCATTCTCCATTCCCCTATATTTTTTTGCCGAGTTCTGGAGGCATTGCGTGTTGAGTGGTAGAATTCAACGTTTGCCTCGTTACCAGAGCGAGAAAATGAAAATATGAAATTTTTCATTTTCTCAAGTGAGAATCGAACCCACAGCCTGTCGCATTGCGTTGCGGGCTATCAAACTGGAAAAAATACTAACTCAATAAAATCTAAGTTTATAGCTAAATTAGAATAACAACGGGAATAACAAGCAACAGGTAATAATAATAAATCCTTAACTAACATAACTCCAAAACAGCTTGAACACACAAAATTAGTTAAGGTTCTTATATGTATTACAGTTTTCAATATATTTTAATCAGCTCGACGCAGAGATGACTTTATAAGGCTTATGCTACTTAAAACTTAGACTCTTTGAAATTTAATATTGTATTAGGTTATTAGCTATTATAATATTGTTATTAAATGGAGTGTTAAAAGAGAAAAGGAATATCAATGAATAGAATATTATAACGTAGTGGTAACGTGTCCAAATGTTGGTGAATTCATATTTAGCACTAAATAAGTGTTTTTACTCACTGCTTCTCACTCAATTACTTCCACTGGATGGCTGGAAGGGATTTATTATGTTTTTAATATTTTTGTGTATATTTGTATAATGTAGGTTATAAATTTTTAATTGCTTCATGCTGCATTCTACATACAACAGGGTAGGCAGAGAGAGCCTGAGTACTTAGTGGTAACTGGCACTTGATCTAGTCTTTTATTTCAAATTAAGGAGCTAAATTTCGCAATAAATCACAGAAATTACAATGGAATCCCTTAATAATACATTCACTTCACCTACCTTTATAAAATTTAAAGAAAAAACGTGAAAATGGAACAAACTTGTCCTTGTGTTACGATGATATTCGCTATAAAATAAATTTGAACTAGCATATATGTAATATTCAGGGCGCGCGTGACCGCAGTACGTGGGATTTATTTGTCTACGTGTTGGTTTATCTCGAGAGGATCAGTCGCAGGCGCGGAGAAGATCTCT
>DWQW01011141.1:0-11641 GCA_018249695.1 Heliconius erato demophoon
TATTCAGTGATATTGAGAAAATTCAGACAGAACGAGGCAAAAATAATTTTGTATATTAAATGGAAATGGAGTTTTTCTGTTAAGGAAAATAATTCTCTTCTAATATTTGTATAGAGACAAAATAGTTCCTTTTTCTCTCTTGCTGCAGATAAGTAATAATGTAAGTCTAATATTTTTTTTATTATCTGCCTATTCTAAAATTTTTCCTCCTTTATTTAGATAGATCGATTATTGGCTATATTGTGCATGCTAATGCTCACATAGTTCATATTACAAAAACAAGAAATATTTTTTTCAACTCTATATAGTTGAATTTATTATTTAAAAAATATATATATCCTTTATATATCCTTTATTATTAGTTTCTGGAACTATTTTGCGAACATTTCACGAGATTCTGTAATTATGGATATATGGTGTTCTTATGTATACTATACTAGGTACATTAATAACTAGTGTGTTGTTCTAACGCCACATTAAAAAATTGCTTCAAAAATTTAAGTAAATATTCACGGAATAATTACTTTTTATTGAAAACAAAAGTTTATATTTTCATTATAAAAAAGACATTATCGGTGCCAGTAGAGAGGGTGATATTAACATGTCACAATATAGCCATGCTCGACAAATAATAAGAAAAATATTTATATATATTTTTCAATTCAGCCTATTAGCTCCTGAGATTCAACGAAATTATCTATATATATAGTACCTACCTATATACCAATAGATTAATATAGATAATATTTAAATTGATATCTGAAAGTGTATATATTTTTTATATAAATAAGTATTTCAAAACTTTAATAATATATTATGATCTTTAAATATGAATAGTAGATAAGTTAAAATTCTAAAAATATTTTTATTTCGAAAATTCCCATAGTAGCGGAGCTTAATAGCGTAATATCATAAAACAATCGCGCAGTTTCAGAACGTTGAACGGACAATGATAGCAGTTTATCCGCGGCGGGAAACAATTCTAAATGACGTTAATTTTGGCGCGCAACGCCATTTTAGTTACACGGCAAAATGGTCGACCCAATTTGTTTTCGAATAACACTTTCTGCATTTCAGCGCTGTAGTTTCGCGTTTTAATGACTGACGTTTTATTCAATTTTGTTTTTTAAGTTTATAAATGCGAGTAACATTTATTGGCTACTTATAAATAATTTAAATATCGAATAGTACAAGGCCAATTCACATAAAATGTTTACCGAAGAATTTTTGCTTTAACGAAAATAAAATATTTTAAAATTAAAGAATGGAATGAATTTTAAATTTATTTCCATTCCAGAAAACGAAGACTTAGAACTGAAAATTACTCTAAAATGGTTTTGAGTAAAGATAAACCATACACACACACAAATACTAGTACTTACAATAGTAGGTAACCAAAATATTTAACTTACTTATCATATTTAGATTTTCATTTTGAACTTTGTAATGATCTAAGAACTAACTTTAATGCTCCTCCTATATAATCTAATCTAGACTGTAAAAATAAAAAAAACCTATCACACGAAAATATATGCGCCTATTTTGTAAGACATTTTAAAAAAATACAACTTCTGGAAACTATAAGCCAACCGTACAAATTAAACTTACAACTAACCAGAAAGAAATTGTAACAAATTTCTTCCAATAGTTGATGAAAACAAAAATGCTTTTATTACTTTTGGCATAATGAATTACACACAAAGCGGTGACAGGACGTCATTGTTTAGATGGAAACATTTTGACATTTCGAAAAAAAGATGGCTGACGTTTATTGCGTTCAAAATTCCTTGTCGTAATTGTTCAAAAAAGATTTTATTTTTGTCAATAATGACGGTTCCCCGCTGGGATAGCTTGTTATTGACGCTACCAGTAGCAAATGATTAGTTTCGGTGGCCATTGTAAAGTGTAAATAATCTTGTCTCACACTGTGTATGCTGTGATCACCAACAACTGGTAAGAAAAACTAATTGTCACATTACTTTGTACTTACTACTTGAATTAATTCTTTGACTTGTTAAAGTAAAATAAAAGAAATGTTATTTTTACTAAACGTCAAGCCATATAGGCAAATCGTTTCCAGACTTAGATATCTTTATTGAAAATTTGCATACTTAGGTGTATTTATGCAATATATGTATTATATTAATTAAAGTTACACAAAGAACAATATACTTGTACCTATAGATATATGGCATCACAAACATAACATCTTTTGATATGTGTAAAGTTAAAAATTAAAACATTAACATTTTTCATTTTTACTTATTGATTTAATTTTGAAATAATCTAAAATTTTTACATTGTATAATAACTTACCAATTACTTACGACTGCGGTGACCTAAAAAACTTGTAAACCAAACAAAACACTGCTTCTTTTGACCTTTTAAAATATATATGAGATCGACACCCATCCCACCATTTCGTTGTGAAAAAATAGTGTAGATAGAGGCATGATTGTGCCGGAATATCCCTGATTCGGGTTGCAAGGTGTTTACGGCTCCCCGGAGGCAGACGTAAAAGTTTTATCACGTGAGAGGATGAATTTTCTTATATCATAAGCCGATTGATTTGACCGTTATTGATGTTATTTTATGTTTGTTAAATTGTAGTTCGGAGTACTTGCAGATATTTACAATAAAAAAATCTTCTACGCTCTTTTAATGTACCTCCAGCATCCAAGACAAAAAAACCTGTTAAAAAAATGTCAAAATGCCTTTAGTATCTATATTAAATATTCTACTTCCATGGTGAACCAAAAAAATGGAATTATTGAATTACCATTTCATGAATTGTCAATAGACTTAAAAAAAAAAAATCTTGAAAAGTAGAATTTAGCGACTATTGGTAAGAGGAGATTTTGTTATGATTCTATAACTTTTAGAACGACAAATAATTTGTGTCTAGAATACATCCATCAACCTACCAAACAGAATATACAAACAATTTAATGGAAATAACAGATGTCATTAAAATAGCGCAACGATACAAAACAATCATATCCCATCTCTAATATATTAAATTAAGCAGAAGAATACAATCCATGTAATAACGATATAAACTTCATTTATTATTAAAAATTTCGTCATAGACAACCCTCATGTCCGCATCGTCCCAGAGCAGTCATGAAAATAAAATCATGGCGCCCGACCCGCGCAGATTGAATTCAAAATTGGAATCAAAAGACAATCCTTTTTTTTTCTTTTTTATTGCGACAAATGGCGATGCGCAAAGTGACGGGTCACCAATGTTAAATTTTGTATTAGTGTGAAAAATTGATATTGGGCTTGTGCTTAGGAATTGAGGTTTGATTTCAGATTTAAAAATGTATAAAGGTTCAGCAAGAGAGTTCATTGATTTGTCGGATTGTACGGTTTTATACGGTTCGTATAATGTATTTTAAACTTTTTAAAAAACTAATTAATGTCTTTACGTTTACCAAAGATCATCTCATAGATACTTTGCTGAGATCATTTAAGATAAGTAGATATATCTCCATTCAAGCTAAAATGTAAAGAGAATATTTTCACGATTTCAGTTAACTTAATCAATAGATATCTAGAATTATATTTAAGAATATATTTATCTTATAATAATAATACTACTATTTTAACATTTTTATACACTAATTTTATATCAAGTCATCATTCCAAATGAAATTCCTCTTATGGAAAAGACCAACACATATACAAAGACAAAAATAACATGGAAAAAAACTGTATCAATTAGGTGACATCAAACATTTTAAATGCATGCGTTACCAATATGTCACAGCTGAGAGTATCGACCAATAAAGGAGCAATTAGTCGACGTTTTTTAACACAAATAGAATGGGGACGCCATAATGTAATATCCTTGTTCAGTCAAATTAAAAGGATGAGTGCTTAGTTTGTTGATGGTATGCTTTTTATGTGATTATTTATGTATTACAATTGAATTCTATAATAGTTATTACAATCGGGTCGTGTGGTTTCGTTGCTGGCAATGTTATCTACCATGGTAATAGCAAATTCTGCTCTAATAGATTATTTAGATATAAAAATATCGCGAAAACTAAGGAAAGGAGGGGCTTAACACAAGGTTCCCTCTGCTTTCCCTACTACTATGTGGGATAATAAATAATATATCTTTTTTATTCATAAATGTTGTATGAGTTAACACTATATATTACAAATAACTTGATAAAATAAATTAACTACTTTCTACTTGAGAAAAATCTAGGGGCGTGCAGGAGAACAAGCGTGCGACTGTTCACCTGACGCTTTGTGGGTTCGATTCCCATTTGAGAAAATTAAATATTTACATATATTCGCTGTGGTAACGAGGTGCAACAAAACGCATTGTTCCGCCACTCAAAACGCAATGCCTTAATGGGAACGGACTATCTTAACAGTACGTTTCCAGGTTTCCTCTGCGTACCCAGCTATGTACGAGATACAGCGTGAAGTTAAAAAAAACTTCCCTTGTCTATCTTACTACCCGTATATTATATACTAGTACTACGACGTTCTTTAGGTATTTCAAGCTCCGTTACTAAAACTAACAATACACCGCTTTGACGCTTTTCGTTTTTTTTTTGTAAATAAAAATACCAAATTAAATAAGCAGAACAAAATGCACATATCATTGTAAAATTGAGCCTTTAAACGTTCTCAATAACACAGTCAACACATCAGCGCCTCTAAACCACTTAGAGCAGCCGAAATCCGCCCTAAACCGGTTAAATCCAGCTAAATCCGTATTAATAGTCTGTCAAATTGCGAGGGGGACGCACCTGAGCTCTCGCCCCTTTTTTAATTTGATACTGGTGTATTATTTTGTTTTGACATTATACTCTGAGAGTGTAAATATAACTAATCTCTATATTATAATAGATTAAAACAGATAGTGTGATCATGTCGAGGGCATTTGGCAAAAAAATTTTTTTTATTTATTTTATGATGATTTTTTAAGCTCTTTTTAATATGTCTATTTTGTCAAACCTTTTTATAGATTATTATTTTTACTAAAACAATAATAAATTATTTAAGTTTTTTCGTTGTGTTTGTTTCGGTATGCTTTTATAGAGTTAAGCTGTACCTAACAAACCAAGTAATCAAATCTTAAAATCTGAATTTAAACCACTTGTAAAAATTATTATATATGCATGAAACTTGGCTATATATCTACGTGGCTTAGGTGACAATACAATAGTATGGTATCAATGATCTGATATGATAATGGAGCCAGGACTTGAATATTGGAACTATTCAGAGGTGAATAGTAAACTATTCCAATTTAGACTTATAATTTGACGTAGAAAAGGGTTTTATTTTATTTTAAAACTATATTTTACTCATTTGTTATATTCAATCACAAAATTTTGTATAGGTTAAGTTTATAAAATATTAAAAAAAAATGTATGACAATATATGATATTTAAAACTTGGTAAAAGGAAACGAATTCAATTATACTTTGTTAAATGTTTAAATTATGGTTTAACACTATATAATATTATAAAAATTAAAATGACTTTACAACCTAAAATTATAAGCACTAAACATCCACATAAAATTTCTATGAAATGTAGCGGTTAACGTTAAAGTTTCAAATAAAACAATATACTATAGACAATGAAAAATTTTTACTGTCACCAAATTGCGGTAGTATCTAAATTACCTATGGTTGCAATATAACAATTAAACACTACTGTAAACTAAATATGAATAGAGTTATAAAACAATTTCTCCGACGGTCGGGCGGCGGCCGTAGACAATTTAGTCACGCTTTGAAAATGGCTAAATGTATTGGACTGTATTGTGGAGTGTCCTTGGATTTTTGAAATGGCGGGAAAAAAGTGACAGACACTGTCAAAGGTTTTACATCACAAAAGAAAGTTGTTGTTTTACACTTGTGGTTTTTGCAAAATGTGCAATGTTAATAAAATAATATTTGTTTCTAATTTTTTTTTACACTGAACGTTTATGATGTTACCACTTATTAACACTTTATCATTTTAACAAAATACAAAAATATAGAAAGTTTCTTAATATTAATTAGGTAAGTTCTCATTTTAGTTAGCTATCAACAAAATATTTTTATAAATGGGTGATTATACTATTAATTACCTATATTTTAACACTAAAGTTCATTAAAATAATAGTATAATTAATATAATTAACTATACATAGGTACGCAAAAGAAAATACTGGCTTTGGCTCGTTTGTCATCTTTTTAGAATGTGAAGGTACCTACGTAATAATGTAAAGTTCTTCATGTTGATGGTCATGTTCGTGTCTATCTAGATGAAAAATGGAAACCTGGAAAACTTGAGAAATATTTTAAATTTTAATAGCTATATTGTGTTAGTAAATAACATTTTAAGTAAGGTTTGCGCATGAAATGTATTAAGAGAAAAAAAATGATTTTAGTATATAAAAAAACAAGTGACTCAAATGAAGATTTTGCAAGAAAATCTGTAAAGAAATATTTTTGCTTGCGTTTGGCCGCATCAAGCCTGACGACCGTTGATGCGGTCTACGGTGTTACTCGCTTGCCTAGTAAGTATCTATTGACTCTGTTTTTTAAAGACCGCGACATTGTAAGTTATAGGAAATATAGATGCCGATAGTGAGTTCCAATTTTTCACAGCGCGGATAAAGATTGTAGCCTCAAAGCGTTCCGTTCGTACGTTAGGAATTTCCACCTTGTAAGGATGGAGTGAAGCTTTATTCCCAGAGGTTCTATGATAAAATGTGCTAGGGGAATTAAGTTATGCAAATCCAGCACACACTCTCCGAAATGTAATGTAAAAATCAGATAAAAAAACATCTGAAATAGCCTACACTAACCTATCTTCCTTTTTGTAAAAAAACAAAAACAAAATGTGCCAGTGCCGAAAGCTGCCTAATCATGGCGCAGAGGCACAAGTGCAACTGTAAAATGTAAATGATTCTGGTAACAAGGTAAAGCACTGCGTTGAGTTCCGTCACTCAACATGCAATGAGTCCAGAACTCAACGAAAAGAGGGGAACTGCAGTGCCTTAATGGAAGCGAAGTTCCCAGATTCCCTTTGTCTATTCCACTATGAACGTCGTGGCGCAGCGGCACGGGGTGTGACTGTAAAACCGACTGGTTGTGGGTTCGATCCCCACTCGAGGAGATGAAATATTTACTTAAATTTATATTTCCATTTCTTCGCTCTGGTGTCGAGGTTAAGCGCGGCATTGAGTTCTGCCACTCAACATGCAATGCCTCCAGAATTTGGCAGAAAGTGGGGAACAGAGTGTCTTAACACTAGGTTCCCTCTGCCTACCTTGCTGTGTGCGGGATACAGCGTGAAGCTGATTTGATTTGATTTTAAAGAAACCAATATGTTAAATCTTCGTTCATCGTTTACTACAATATTTTCTTATCATTATGACAGAGTGAGATAGCAACAGCGGGTGTGATGCCAGTGGAAAGGGGAAAGGCCGAACCCCCCAATCGGGGGTTACATTATATTTTAATGCAATAATTCTACGTGATCATACAGCGTTTACGAGTACAGCGTTCCTTGTACGAACCAATATTGAAGGATACGTCTCAAGATACAATAAAATATAGGTATTTCTATTCACTAAAATTTTACTATTGAAATCTTTAAAGATGTTAAATATACATTTAAGTGTATATAGCACTGTAGTATTATACTTATTTAAAAAAATAAATCTACTTCAAATGCGTATAAACTGAATTAGATATGCCCAGTCTAGAAATGTGTGGGATATTGGAATTTCAAAAAACCTATTGAACCGATTTAATGAAACTTAGACTATTTTCTTTAGTTATCTGTTCGTCATTTAAATAAAAAAGGGTCATCTCAATAAGATTTTAACAATACTTGAAACTTTTTTAATCATTTCACACACCTACCTATATCGGGTGAAGGTCATGTAAAAGTCATAAGAGAAGAGCATGAAGAGGTTGATTACAGTCCAAAAAAAATCATGCATGCTATTAAAACTAAGATAAGATTGATTAATTTTATACAGTACATTTAGATAAATTACAAAATAAATCAAAAGTTCCAGATATTTTTTTATTTACGTATTGGATATCTCAAGACCAATCTTCACTAGTCGCCGTCATATGTGACACCTTTTAGAGTTCACTGTAGATTAAATTTGTCGAAATTCGCCAGGGCTTTACTCTCTATACACCCGACACGACAGCAAGCACAAAAACCTTAAAAATATTTGTTTTCTATGATTTACCTATTATTATCTTATTTATTTATTATATTGAATTACGCCATCGTGGCATAGCGGCACATCGTCTGACTGTAAGCACGACTGTTGTAGGTTCGATCTCCTCGAGGAAATTAACTATTTCCTCGCTCTGGTAAGAAGATAAAACGCGCTATTGAGTTTCGGCACTCAATACCCAATATATGTTCAAAAGATTTTTCGGAAAATTGGGAAAAACTGCGGTAAGTCAAGAGGGAGCAGTGGTTCCCCACTTTTTTGGAGTACAGTGTGCTCCTGTTCCTAATATATGGCTGTTTAGACGGTTTTAAATTTCGATCCTATTCCGAGTAGGTATAATTTAATTTAAATTTGGTATACCTAGACGCTGAACTATGAAAACAGGACTTTTGCAAAGAGACCTTAAATTTTAAGGAAATTTATTTTACCCAAAGGTCAAAAATATAAAACAATGTATAAGCACAAGAAAACATATAAGTACAAAAATACTCATAAATATGCAATATTTAAACTTTAGGACGTTGAAGGCCGTCTAAAGTGGAGTAAGTCGAGTAAAACGGCGAACCCTGGCAAAAAAAGAAGAAGGCATAGTTGAGTGGCGGACGTCAACGCCGTATTTTGTTTTACAACGCCGGAGAAATGATTACAATTAATTTCTCCAGATTGAGTTATTTTGGTGGCATCATAACTCAAATTTTGGTAGTCACTTGGGGCTTTAAAGTGGGAATTGAACCCACAATCATCACGTTAACAGTTGTTAACCAATACGCCACTACAGCTGTAATATAAATGTAATACATACATACTATTTAGCAGTAATAAGCGCAACTTGCGTTCACCACCGTACAGGTACCATGGAATAATATTCAATTATTAAAACAATAATCCTCCCTTACAGTCTCTCGGGCGCCGGCGTCTATGACGCCTGATTCTCCTGGGAATACCTGTGTAATCTATTTTGCCCAGTGTTGGGATGAGAATATGATTATAGGTAATTTGTTTGTTGTTTGATTTATTTTCCTTTTTTTGATTGTTAAATATGGCTTGGGTTCAATTCTCACTTGGAGTAACGATTATCAAAAACAGCAACACGCTTTTCTTTGCGTGGCTTAAGAAGGTAATATATAAAAGAATAAATTAATTTCCTCGAGTAGCAATCGAACTCACAACCGTCGCGTTACATTCACACTCCTGTGCCACGACGACTTCTCTTTATATCATAAGTTGGCCATTTTTTAGCGATTAAAATCTCTCGCGGGTTCTCTCACATGGACTACTCACTGGATTTAAGTTGAAATTTTGCGTTGGCATGTACATATGTTAAAGAACATAAGAGAGCACGAACACTTATTTATAAATCGCTCTCAACACTGATATTGATCTTGAGAGTGATCTTAACATACTGTTTTAATAATCTAAGGCCTGTATTTATGAATGTGATATATAGATTATAATTTATGAATAAAAACGGCATCTCAGTGTCATCATCTCATAATATGGCCTAAGATAGGTTTTATTCAATACCTACACGAAAGATAATACGATATTTAAGATATTATTTTACATTTTATTGCTGTAAACTGCATTAAAATCTGTGGAATTATTTAAAAAGTTTTAAGGTTATTTCGGTAGAAAGCGACTTTTCATAATTCATTGTATGTAAACGACTATAGTTGCTAAAGCGCCATCTGTTAGTGAATAGTTTTACATTTTAATTTCACTAGCTTCTTCTAGAGGACGTTATAAACTAGTACATTAGTTACTTTTTTTATTAATAGATGTCACTGATGAAGACCATTATGGCGCAGTGTGAAATCACCTGATTTTACACGCGAAGGTTGTGGTTATCCGTTGGGACTACAATGAAATATTATTACTTGAAGAATGGAGTGTCTTAACACTAAATTGTCTGTGTTAGAGATATTGCCTGTTGAGTGACAGAATCTATTGCCGTAGTATGTGTTATTAATCGTGGAAATGAAAATGATTTTAAATTATCATTATCCCATTTTGATAAAACTTACTCTCTTTTTCTTTGACGGGTTGAGTCAGATCATCACAAGTAATTCAATACAAACATCACAAATAATTTCAACTATAGAAGTAGTTAGCGCCATTTTTTATCTGTATATAATGCATTTTTTATTTATTTGTATATTTGCATGTAAACTCAATAAGGTAAAGAAAATAAGTCAGTCAACATTTATTTACAATTTATTAAAACAGTATCTATAATCCATAAAATATGACTCATCAAAGGCCGACCTTACCAAACCTGTCTTGATAGTCCTATATAGATATCTTTAGTCAAGTTCGTTTAAATACATTTAATTATTACCTAATTGATAACCTAATTTAATGAAAAGGTTCAATTTTCCATTTTGTTTCGGGTTCTAAAAATAAAATCTTTTACTTATGTGTAATTTTGAAACATTTTTAAAGTGTTATTCCACACTTAGGAAAGAAAAATACTTATTTAGAAAACCGACCAGGGACCGGCCTTCTGGAGACCAGGTATATTAATGTGTAATTGTTGTGTGCAATAGAGTATATTGTATTGTGTTATAAATAAATAGTAAAGAGCAATATATGTAGCTAAAATTTGTCCGCACACAGCAGGGTAGGCAGAGGGAACCTAGTGTTAAGACACTCCGTTCCCCACTTTCAGGCGAATTCTGGAGGCATTGCGTGTTGAGTGGCAGAACTCAACGCCGCGCTTAACCTCGACACCAGAGCGAAGAAATGAAAATATAAATTTAAGTAAATATTTCATCTCCTCGAGTGGGGAACGAACCCACAACCAGTCGGTTTTGCAGTTACACCTCGTGCCGCTACGCCACGACCGGCCTCAATAACAATTTTATTTATATAACAATAATAATTTTATTTATATAACTTTCGTATACTCTATAATAATTGCCAAGCTTGGAAATTATTCTAGAGTATATGTATGTAGCTAAGGGGAAAATATAATAATATGATATCTTCGGGCAGGTCTGATTATGGAGGTGGAAGGTGGAAGGCAAAACCCTGGGATGCTATACCCTATTAGTATAGCCATCGAGCCATGTCATGGCCATGGACCCTCCCTTTCTTCTGGTGACGGAACTGGAAGGCAACTGATGGAACCGTAAGCGTATTTTTAGTATTTTAAGTCTCTCTTTTTGACGGTATCTATTCTAACCTCCAGCACCTTGATTGAAAAAACAGTAAATAATTAATATACATCCATACCTCCATACCTATATTATAAATTCGAAAGTAACTCTGTCTGTCTGTCTGTCTGTCTATCTGTCTGTCTGTGCCGCAATCAGGGCCAAACCGCTAATTCAATTGTAATAAAATACTCATACAGAGATACTTGAGGGTCTTCGGATGAACATAGGTTACTTTTTTTTCTCATATTTGTAATATTGT
>DWQW01011142.1:0-11640 GCA_018249695.1 Heliconius erato demophoon
TCGACACCAGAGCGAAGAAATGGAAATATAAATTTAAGTAAATATTTCATCTCCTCGAGTGGGGATCGAACCCACAACCAGTCGGTTTTGCAGTCACACCTCGTGCCGCTGCGCCACGACTGGCCTCCACTTTCCAGTAGATTTCAGATATATGTATTTGAAATATTTTTAGCTTCATGCCGTATCTGCTATAAAAGTAGGGCAAAGCAACATTGGAACCCTAATACACTCCGTTCCCATTTAAACACTTCCATTACCGATTTTTCAACACAAAAATTTGGCCAAATTCTTCACGTATTCCTTGTTGAGTGGCAGAACTCAACGCCGCGCTTTGCCTCGTTACCAGAACGAGAATATGAAAATAATTAATATGTTCGTTGTCGCGTTTACAAACGCACACTTGTGCCCCTACACCACAATGACTTCTATACATTCTTTCCCTAAATTATATATAAAACTCACAACCATTGTTTTCACATTCAGATACTACGCCACCGTGCCACGATGGCCTCTACTGCAACTATGCTAATCAAAATATCTTATAATTAAATGAATTATGTTCATTGAATTTTCGATAATATATTTCAAATAATTACTATAATTTGTGACAGGATCATACGGATGGTTGCAGCAGAACTCGGTCAAACTGTCCATTACATTATCATAGTATAATCTAAACAATATATGACTTTTCTATTATACACAAATGTCTAATTATAATTTTATTCCTTACTTTTTACTTTTATAAATTTCATACAAACAGAAAGAAACTAATGTTTAATATAGACTCTCTGTTACGTCTTTTCTACTTTTAACAGTTTTAAAGTGTTATTCCACATTTAAGAAAACATTTTTCAAAAATGCATGCATATTTTAACTGACTCGAACCCGCACCTCCTGGATGGTTTCCGAGAATTTTTTAGCTCACAAATAGCAGGGTAGAGAGAGGGAACCTGGGAACTTAGTGAGACACTGCGTTCGAATTAACACACTTCCTTTTATCAATTTCTGTCAAACTCAACACCGCGTCACCAATTATTATTTTCTTCGTTGTATAAATTATGACCTATAAGAGCATATTATGAATTTGATTCCTATTTGGGTGAATTTATGACCGGTGGTTGTGAGTTCGATTGTCGAATAGAGACAGATAATCATCCAAGTTGACACTTTTACGCTTTTTTCCTCATCACAGTGTAGAATATGAAAATAATAAATATTGGCGTTTACAATGTAGGCATAGGAAAATTTAAGTGAAATAAAGAGAGAGTAAAAAATAGTCACTCATTTTTCTTTTTCAAGAATCGTAAATAAACTCCTCACTTCGTTCTGTTTCGACTAACAGCAAATATATTTAGTGCACATAAATTTCAACACGTCTAAATCTCAATTTTATCGCTCTCTTGGCGCTCATAACTTAGAAGAACGAAAAAACCTGGTGTTTTATTTTATTATACTTACTACTTTAAATTAATTAATTTTAAAGAAAACTCATATAAATTTGAGAAATCTTACAAGATTAATTCTTGTATATTTCTACATTCTTTGTTATTTAAAAAAAAAATACTTTTTGTGAATGAGTTATAAATTATGTGGGTAAAGCTAAGTGAAATAAAGAATATCATATACGAGAAATTAGTATATTAAGTTCTGTAATACAAAATATTGTCCTTCAAATAGATTTTTTCTCAATATAGAAACTGAGAAAAGAGGGCGAATAAATAACTTCCTAAAAAGTTATGTTTGTAATAGTGTTCGTATTATATATTTTTTATACCCCCGATGCAAAAGGAGTGTTTCATCTGTTTGTGTGTCTGTCTGTGGCATTATAGCTCCTGAATGAATGAACCGATTTGAGTGTAGTTTTTTATCGAAAGCCTTGTTCATCTCGGTTTGCTGCTATGTTTTAATTCAAACAATTAAATCATTTTTCCAAAACGATGTAGTAAACGATCGAGGGTTTCTAAAATTTTAAATTTTGCTGTGTTAAAGTTTTTTAAAACAATAAAATCTAACTTTAACAGTGCCCTCTTAGATAGCAAACGACAACGAGCCTGTTGTTAGATGGTAACGTGAATGTAGACTTCAAATAAGAAAAATGTTAACCCTGTCTTGTTACCTACCTTTTCAACCTTTTAAAATTTAGATATAGTAATTTTGTTTTGGATTTTTTACTACTTTTAATCCTTATCTAAATATACTAAATAAGTTCAACTGGCTAAACTGTTTTATTTTAAACTGAAACATATCAAGACGTAAATAAATATTTATTTTTCCCGCATAGCAGCAAATTGCACGATATTATGTGTTGAGTTGAGAAACTCAACGTCGCTATTACCTCAATAAATTAATTCATTCTCCTTAAATGAAAAATATATACTGAAAAAGCAGTTCAGTGCGAGTCGGACTCACTCACTGATTCCGTACTATTTTCAGGATTGTACGCCAACGGAAAGTACAACTTATAAAAAATTGATAAACTTAAGTTTACAGGCTTATGCACTCATTTTGTATGAAATAAAGTACAAGTATAAGTTAATTTTTTTTTACGAACCACCTATAAATTTTCACTTTTCATATTATTTCCTTTATTTTTATTGTTAGTTCTCACTTCTTGACAAATTTCATAGTCCACAGGAAATATCCTATAGGTTTTCATTACTCGGTGAATTATATATAAAATGCAGCAAAATCGACGTACAAATGTTAGTATCTATTGATTGCGTTGATTTAGAAGCCTGGTTTTTCTATGTTATCTATATAAGGGACTATAGACCTAAATAATCGATATTAGTTTCAGCTTGAAACCCCCACGCGATCTCGAGATAAATATCCTACGGAAAACAAAAACATCCTACAAGTAAGAAACCTTAACGTAAGATAATACTGCAAAGTGTTCGAAACGTCAGATTTCCAAAAATATATAATATTAAATATACACGATTAATCTAGTTAAATAGTTTCGTTTAAGATCTTGCAAAGATTTTTCTTTACAGTTTTAGGCACGGAACCCTAAAAACGGAACGAAAAATGATCACAAACCTTCACATAGTTTTTTTGTTTTTATTTTTGACAATATTATCCCTATTGTGACATATTATATGACATTAAACTTACCCTTCAAACCGTAAACCATCGCTATTCGAGCCGCGTACACACTCTCCGTTCGTTATAACGCGTCACGTAAAACAATTTCTAAGCTCCTTATCCGAAACTGCGTCTGGAATACTGTAACGAAATGTACAGAATGTAGAGTATTTTGTAGAGAGTGTATTGATAATAAGGTAATATTTTTAAATTAAGTTGTTTTTTTATTTATTATTCTGTGTACATTTTGGTTAATATTAATTGATTTTTGATTTAAAATATAATAGTAAGAATATTTTCTTTATTCCTTTCTTCCAAATGATAAAATTTCGGCGCGAAAGATAAAAACGAGTCACTGTATAAAATAATAAAATGTTTATTGAATGTTGGAGTTAATACCTACTCTATTTTTACCATAAAAAAATATCTTATGAGAAAAAAAGTTATGGGCAAAAATCCCGAGCGGATAAGTGATATTCAACACAATTAACCTATACTACATAGAGACGAGCAAAGCCTTTTATGATACATTTTATTTATTATAATATTAAATAATTTATAATCTAAGGTTTAAGTACTCTGTACAAAGATGTAACCGAGCCGCTCTTTTCATTGACTCCAGTACTGAATGGAAGGGAAAGGACTAAGAATGGCACCTAACTGACAGACTGACAAGAAATATCATTTTACAGTGTTTATTATAAAGTGGCTTGAATTTTGTGATAGAATAATTACCCAAATAATATAATTTAAATTTATTCAATTAAAATATAGATTTCCAGGTTCCATCTCCAGGCTAGCAAGGTAGGTAGAGGGGACCTGGGAACCTAGAACCTGTTTAATTAACTCAAATAAAATTGAATTTTTTTAACTAATTCCATTAAATCCTTCAATTTAAACATATAATAAACATTAGAACATAATAGACAGAAGTGTATAAGTTGGGATCTAGTATTCTCCTTGAATTTTCGAGGCATACCTCGAGCCATGCCAACATAAAAAATGTAAATCAGTCCATATCGGGCTTGTATACATTAAGATTTTCATACGCTTGTTAGTACTTATTTTTATTGTTAGTAATTTGAAAAAAACGTATGGCTTAATTTTCACATTTATTCACAGTCACACGCTTGTGAACCTGCGCCAACGACTCGCCTCAAAATGTAAATATATATTAGCTAAATATAGGCGCTATTACAAAAAAAAAATATGAAATAGGTTCCTATAATGTGAATATTATAAAAACATATCACAAGTAAAATTTTAAAATAACAATTTACGTATAACTTATTTACATTTTAATTAAAAACAGCACACAACATTATTTATAATATTTTTTCAGTTTTTCAGCTAGTCTAGAAGTTTTTATTACTTCTATAAATCATTGTAAAAACGCTCCGGGCGTACTTGGACTCGCCACTCGTAGCCGATTTGTCCAATTAATGCTTATTTATGCTTTATTACGGCACAAACTCGATATGCTGAAATTGTTTCGTGTTTTTTTTTTCTACAAATTGCCTAACTTTCAACCATTTTCTACAGGCTGTCGTGTATTTACGACTTTTGTTAACGTTTTTTTTGTTACTTCCTCCTGATAAAAATACAATTGTCCTCCTTGGAACGGTTCAACTTAAATGTAGAGTTTTAACTTTGTTATGAATAGTACTAGGTTTCTGCTTGCGACGTTCCTGGTTTTTTAAGAGACATAAAATCTCTTGAAATCTACATATATACTGCAAAATTTCAATTACTAATGTCGTCTAGAACATCTATTATATATATTTTTAACATGTTTTTATTAATGTATGTAATAAAATCTATGTATGTGGGTATGGATGTTCATCTGTTCCTTCAGAACTTTTAAACTAGTTATCGTATTTAGACAAATGACGTGTCGTTAGAGACCTCTTGATCGTAAGCTGGTTAAAGGGTTAAAGTTCTTAAAATAAAGAACAATTTTTTTTTCTTTACGGTGCCGTGTGAGTTATCAAATGAAAGAGCTTTCTTAGCATATGTTAGCACTGTTGCTCACGTCTTTGCTTGCAATCACCTGATAATTGCAAGAATTTATAAAATCACGTCTAAACTAGTTAAAAATATAAAGTCGATTTGAAACAATAAAACCTAACACGAATTCACGCTACTCCAAAATAAGTTAAATAAAAGGAAAGTTTAAAAACTAAAACTCGACTGAAACACGCTATAAAAAGTATGAAACAAGGAAAGTCTCCGCAGAAACTATTATGTACAAACTATAAAAAAGTACCGATCATTAAAAAAACAACTTACTTACACGTATAATATTTAAACGTATTTTATACGTCATACTGATAGAGATATTTTTAAAGGATAGCCGTAGTCGTATGCCACCTACTGTATCAAACCAGATTCATTATAATATTAAAACAAAAATAATTTCGTCTTTGCCTTGTCTGTCAGTGTCTTAGTAGCATAAGGAACAGACAGATCTCTTGTCATGCGCGTAAAAATAAAATATATTTAAATTAAATTAATATATATATATATATATATATATATATATATATATATATATTAAATATAGATTTAAGACCCAATATCAATTATTCATAAATATTTGTAAAAATATTTTCATTATTCAATATGTTCTCTCGAAAGCATATCCCTTTATTTGTTTCAAACCGCACTACGTTGTAACAGCTGGTTCAGTTTTAATGTTTTTTATGTAATATCCAAATGGAGTTAAAATATAGCAAAATTGAATCAAATTTATCAAATTTGTTGTAAAAAAATTCCTTACTTATATTTCGTTACGTATGGAGTTTACGACGAAAACAATAAAACGAATAATTTAGTTTAATGAATTCTTTAACTGAAGTGGTTAATAGCTAAACTGAGTTATGTTATGGTTGGAAACATGTCGCATTTAGTAGTAACTTTAAAAAATATACGCATAATTATAATAACTTTGACAAATTATGAAATTCATAGTTTGGTTAACACCTGGTTCTATTCCTCTTATTAACTTAACAAGACTTGATACTACTTGGCGCTGTTGATGATATGTTTGCGTAATAAAGTAGTAAAGAAGACATCATTGGATTATGGTGATATGTCCCATTTTTGGGTTTTCGCTATGAATGAACGACGGTGCTATGTGCATAAAACAACTTTAGATAATAAAACAACCAAGTTTATGGTTTTTTTAGAACTTTACTAGATACTGATGGCGTCGTGTACACAATTTTTTATATCAGATTTCGAATTTTCAAAACTTTGATTTTTTTTAATTTAATTTAATTTTATTATATACTGCATTTTCCTCAGTTTTTGCAAATTATTCTGTGTTCAATGACAAAACTGAACGCCGCATTATATCAATATAATGAAAACAACTTATTTACTTGTATAAACCCCGTATAATTTCACCACTTAACACGTAATGCCTTCAGAATTCAGTGCATATGGGGAACGGAAGTGTTTTAATGGGAACAGAGTGCACATCCAACAACAGTTCTTATCTTAGTTCTTAGCTTAGTTAGTCAGAGCGCTTGGATTGTTTCCAAAGAGGCGCGGGTTCAAATCCTGATACGTTCAAATTTTCATATGTTTTCTTAATAATTTAAAATAATTTTAAGTAATAAAATAATTACACTACATCACGAAGTATATATATACGTATATATAACATTGAAGTTCGCGACTAAAGCAACAATTAGGACCACCCGCACATTCTAATTTATCTTATGAAGATTAACGAGGCTTAGGCGGTAAGCATCGAAACAACAAGGCTCTAAGTGTATAACTTCAAACGTTGAAACGTGATATACACGTGATGAAATTTTGCGTGTTCCCGCTTTAAAATGTCATTAAAAATTAAATCAGTACATTTTTTTTTATTTTGCATTTAGTCCAATCGTAGAGCAATGTAGATAATAAAATTCTATACACAATATTTTCTTAGCTTTACGTTTTGTTTCTAGCACCCATATAGAACAGATGTGGATTCGTTCTCATCAGGGGAAATTCGGAGAAATGGTGATTGTATATATAATATTTAAACTTTTTGCATTTTAGTAACTTTATGCTGTGTCCTGCATATAGCATACATACATGAAATCTAGTGGTTACATTCTATTCCCACTTTCTACCTCAGTTTTGGAGACATTAAGTGTTGAATGGCAGAACTCGACGCGGCGCCTTGTGCACGACAGCAATGTAACAAAAACAATTCTTATTTTGCCTAATAATCCCTCCGAGAGGAAATGAATACCAAGAATAATCGAAAACACAGCGCAACTCAACGCTACGCGATACCATGGCGTGAAATCATTTAATTTCAGTGATTTGCAATGAAACCCACAAACGCGCTTATTCTCTTTATTTAATAGCAGCTTTTTAAAATGTAATATGTTTGCGTATTTTTCACAAACGATCCATATATCAAGAGCGCAGGGGAAATCCCACGCGTTACGATGGCTAGCTTGACAATTTGATAGATTACAACCTATCGGGCGACACTAATCAAGCAAAGTGATGTTTTTACAAAATTTCAAGTATAGCATAGTACTATATTTTGTAGATATCTAAATATTTTTTACCTATATTTCTAAAAATATAAGAACAATATATAAGTAGCAGGTTCAGTTCCCACACTGGGGAATGATTAAGAAATATGGGTAGATGTTCTATTATGTTATAATTTTTATATAAATTTCAAATATTATCTGTATCTTGTAGTATATCGAAATTGTCGGAAGATCAGATTGACACATTGTTTTATCTTCTATAATTTTGGATACAATAAAAATATAACAAAAGTAGTATATAGTAGTTATGCTACAATGGCTTTTTATATATTTTAAGCTAATAATTGCCAGCATTTTGTATGCATAGACTTTAAATTAAAGGAATTTGAACATATTAACGTCCAGTAGTAGTTGCGTCTGTACGTTGTCAATCAGTCAGTAACGAAATTATTTTATATTTTATATAGATATTTCATATTTCTTCATAGTAAATATTAAAATTGAAGGCTACATATGTATGTACGTATGTATGTGTAGTCAATAACGAATGAAACTCTTTATGATATGAAACCATGTAAGATATATTTTACGGTATAATAATTCGAGCTGCATTTCCAGTTTGCATTAAATTTTAATATTTTAAAATCAAAATTATTATGTGCATACATCTGTTATATTATCTTATATCTTTGAATAAAGTGGGTACACTGTCGGGCTCTTATATGTTTTTATATGTTTTTAGGCAGTTTTTTATATGTTTTTGATCGTATAAGTCATTTATCATCATGTAAGTATTTTTGTAAGATTACCTAGGACTTCTCTTATATGAGAAGCTAGAATTAAGACACTCTGTTCTATATTTTATTACTATTCAAGACACGCACACGTTTGTTTTGAGCGGTAGCATAACCAAAAATTGACACATTTATGTATATAAGGGTCGGTTAATATCAAAATTCCCGCATAGAAGGTCCACTCGACTTGTGGATGTCCAAAGAAGACAGAGGCATTGAGTTCTGGCACCGCGGACGGGTCCTCTGGTCTAGTTCCTCATTCATACTCAAATTCGAGGCAAAAAGAGCGCCTAGGAGATCAGCTTTCTGTTGATGTCATTTCCTGTGCGTAATGACTAAAGCAAGTGCTGGCTAAAGTTGCCAAGTGCAGCCTTTGAAACCAAAAGTCATGAGTTTCGGACGGGTAGCTCGCAAGCTTCTCGCCGATTTTTTCGACATGCTCGGACCTTGCTCTGGCAATTTATATTATAAAGTATCCAGAGGCTCAGTTATATTTCCTCTTGAGGTTTTCACCGTCGAATCCTTATTAACCAGTGCCTCGGCCCAGATTAGATATGGCAGCAAGTTAGCGCTAGACAGAACTGACTGTTCTGAACGCAAGAAGTTCTATAGTTTTTATGTGAAAGTGGAATAAACATTCATCCATATATACTTTCGTTAAAGGCATTCCTATCCTACTTATTAGGATAGGATTGTCTTTACCGAAATATGGAAAGCAAAGTAATTAGTGAGCAGATAATATATATACTTATATACTTTTTACTCTTACCTATAAAGAATATCTTACCTATAGAGGCCAGTCGTGGCGCAGTGGCACGAGGTGTGACTGTAAAACCGACTGGTTGTGGATTCGATCCCCACTCGAGGAGAGGAAATATTTACTTAAATGTATATTTCCATTTCTTCGCTCTGGTGTCGAGGTTAAGCGCGGCATTGTGTTCTGCCCCTCAAGACGCAATGCCTCCAGAATTCGGCAGAAAGTGGGAAACGGAGTGTTTTAACACTAAGTTCTCCTACCGCAGGGTAGGCAGAGAGAACCTGTGTGTGTGTGTGCGGAATACAGCGTGAAGCTGATTTAATTTGATTTATAAAGATTTTTTTTTTTATTGTATCCATTATGCAAACAAAATGTTTAGCATGTACAGTTACGCTTCCGTAATGAACTTAAACGTAGTATATACATATAGTTATTAAATTTTAATTGCGTCGACCTTTTAACGTCAGCTATAATGACGTAGCAGTTAGAAAAACACGGTTCAGTCGCGAAATATGTAATATTGAAGTTCGTATATTAAGTTAAGTTATATTTAAGTTTACCGTATATTTACGGTTTTTGAAAGCGAAGAAACGAAAATAATTCAATGCTTCACGGGATTTCAAATGGGTAAAAAACCTATAAGCATCCCGTTTACAGCCAGACACTATCCCACTGCGCCATGACTTTAGAATATATAAAATAAATCAGCTTAACGCTTCACGCACGCATAGCAACACTAGGTTCCCTCTGCCTGCCCTGCTGTGTGCGGGATACAGCGTGAAGCTTATTTAATTTAATTTTAACATTTAACAATCTTTAGCCAGGTTGTTTTATAAAATTCTTACAATGTTTTTGTATGTGAGTAATAAAATTGTGATGTTAGCTTAGGATCAAGTGAAAATAAGATGAGATTCAGAAATGCAATACCGATTCAAATTTTAGTCATCGAGCCACCAGAGGGGAATTCGTAACGTGTTTTTCTTTTGTATGGCTTTTAGAATATTTTCAGATACAATCATAAAATAACACAGCTACTGACTTTACTGAATAATAAGAATAAGAAAACATATCCGAGGCTTTGGTGTCGCTATGCAGTATAAACGCGATAGTCGTGGGTTCGTTCCTAATTTAGGAATATTTTTAAATATTTTTATTCCACCGTTGATAAGATATAGAGTGGCTTTAAGCTCTGCTATTGAAAACCTAATATCTCGAATTCGTGTAAAATATGGAGACACAAGGTTATATTTATCTCTCCTGAAAAATTAAATGAAGCTAATGCAGGAAAAGAAACCTTTTGTTTTATAAAATATAACAATTTCGTCTTGGTACAATTGAACTAGACGACAGCGTTTTCTAAAACGAATAATTTTGAGCTCAAATCAGTCCGAAGGAAATTATTTTTAAAACGTAAAATAGACGAGATATCTATGACTTCCGTAAGATCTTGAACTATGGAAAACGGAAAATTTACTTTTCACGATAATAATAATCGTAACCCCTAGCGGAGTAAAGACGGGGGAGCGCCAAACACTACGGTCTCTACATACCTCTTTCGCCTTGTTCACTCTCATTAACCTCATACATGCCCTGCGGTGGGTCCTTATGGGTTATAAGTGAACTTCCTCCAGTGTCTTTGATACTGTGCTTTCGAAGGCCAACCGAGGTCTCCCCCTATCTCTCTTACCGCTCACTTTTCCATCAGAAATCTTTTTTACCATTCTCACATCATTC
This sequence comes from Heliconius erato demophoon, assembly GCA_018249695.1. Taxonomy (NCBI): domain Eukaryota; kingdom Metazoa; phylum Arthropoda; class Insecta; order Lepidoptera; family Nymphalidae; genus Heliconius; species Heliconius erato. The sequence goes on from DWQW01011142.1 coordinate 10,881, forward strand.
ATTGGTTCGATGCGCCCAAATCAGCTGAACACTTTCTATAAAGAATAATATTAAAATAATATTGTAAAACATCTTTTCGACATTTAATAAATTTTATCAATAATTTTTGAGGTTGTCGTAGCGCAAGGGCACAAGGGTGTGACTGTAATGCGACAGTTACGGGTTTGAATCCCACTCGGGGGAATTAATTATTATTTATTCATATTTTAATATCATTTATTTCATTAACATTTTCACTTTCGCTCAACGCGCAACGCCGCGAAAAATTTGGCGAAAACTGGGAAATACGGAAAGAAAGCGAAAAAGCAAATTAAAATTATTTTTTTACATAATATTTTAAAATTTTTTACAGCTCCAGTACTTGATCTTTCAGAACTGAGCTTACTTAACAGCACATTCATTCCGTCTTCACCAGTAATAAAGTTGCTTTCTCCAACCGCAAAGTCAATTAGTCAGATTTAGTGCTTGCTTATATAGCTTCCTAATGTCTGTACCTAATTTCGAGCGGTGATCGAGGAGCAATCAGCGTTGCGGTGAAACTCAAGTGGGAATGGAATAGATAATTGGAGTCAATTATTAAGTTTTAAGATATGAGGCCAGTCGTGGCGCAGCGGCACGAAGTGTGACTGTAGGACCGACTGGTTGTGGGTTCGATCGCCACTCGAGGAGATGAAATATTTACTTAAATTTATATTTCCATTTCTTCGCTCTGGTGTCGAGGTTAAGCGCGGCGTTGAGTTCTGCCACTCAACACGCAATG
>DWQW01011143.1:0-11639 GCA_018249695.1 Heliconius erato demophoon
GCCACTCAACACGCAATGCCTCCAGAATTCGGCAGAAAGTGGGGAACGGAGTGTCTTAACACTAGGTTCCCTCTGCCTACTCTGCTGTGTGCGGGATACAGCGTGAAGCTAATTTAATTTAATTTTTATTTGCAATACGCATATCAACTGTACCATAATGTGTAACTTATATTTTTTTTGCCTTACGCTGCATCTAAACACACTGTATCTTAACTAGTGCCTAGATACTCCTTTCCACATTTTCCGCCGAATTCTGGAGGCAATGTGTATTGAGTGGCGAAACTTAACGACGCACTTTGCCTCGTTTCATTTCATTATCTTGAGTGGGAATCGAACCCACGACCAGTTCATTTCACGGTCCCATGCTTGTGCCCCTACGCCACGACGGACTTAAAATTATGATGACATAGGATATTTACTCTGGTATGTTGAATTCCGCCACTCATCACGCAATGGAGTGTCTTAACACAAGGTTCCCTCTGCCTACCCTGTGTTTTGCGGCACAGCGTGAGACTAATTTAATATATTTTTAATTTTTTTATAAAATATTGTAAAATTCACTTCAACTAATTAATTAAATAAACAAGCTTTCAAACAATTAATAAGTTTAATTTTATGGTCTGCAATTTTTTTATTAAGCCTTACATTACATCTACGACGAAACTTTGTTCTTGTTAGTTTTTATCGTATAGCAAAACACGTGTTAATGGAATTAATTTTAAGTTAAAATTTCAATTAGGACAAAGTGTTTTTATGTAAATTACTTGATTAAATTTGCGGTTACAATAATAGGTATTCATTTATAAAATATTTTTTTTTTATCAGCTTCACGCTGTATTCCGCACACAGCAGGTATTGGGAACTTAGTGTTAAGACACTGTGTTTCTCGTTTTCCGCCGAATAATGGAATACGTATTATTGTAGAAGTAAATGTTAGTATTTCAGATAAGTACCTACTGTAATCGCTAAGAATTGTTTATTGTAGTTTAATCGAAAGTTGTGGTTATATAGCACCTGAGGGCGTATATATCGTCAAATTACATGATTTAATGCTGTAGCATGTTTCTATTTTATCCATATTATACTTTAAATACTATAGTAGAACTATTATTTTTATGTTTATTAACGCATGACACAGTATTTATATGGTTTAATACACAATCAAAATAGTATTTCTTTAAAAAAAGTTAATACTTTCACAGTGCAGTGGGGGAACGCTTGACTGCGAACAAAGTTCAAAAGAAACTTAATATAGTCGAGGGGTTCCAGTATCTTTATTTCTATCCTGCTGTGTGCGGGATACAGCGTGAAACTGAATTCATTTTTATTTCTTTAGTCTATTAAACTAAAAACAACATTGGTATACGTCACTCAATATGCTAAATCGCAACCATTTACTAGTATAGGTTCTCTTTACTTCGATAAAACAATTTTAGGTACAGGTATTATATTCTTTAATAGATGTCACTATAAACAAAAACAGTAAAGTCAGATATTAATGGTCAATTTTAAAATATAAACTTGAAAACTTTGTTCAGCTTTTCGCTAGAGTAGCATCATTTGTTTGTTTTTAATATTTAATAGACTTAAGTTGTTACATTTGTCTTCTAAGAAAACGGTATAAATTATTAATATGCAAAGTAAAAGTATAGACAAAGCTATTTAGGCCACAAAGTGCGTGGGCACAAAGTGTGACTGTTAAGGTGATAGGTTATGGGTTCGATTACCACTTGAGGAAATGAAATACTTATATTTCAACACCATGCCTCCACAATTCGGCGGAAAATGGGGAACGGAGTGTCTTAACACTAGGTTCCCTATATGCAGGATAGAGCGATTTGCTAATACAGGTATAACATGAGTTTCCAATAACTAGGTGAGTAGAAAGAATCCCATTGTAATTTTTTTTAAACATTTTTAAAGTGTTATTCCACACTTAGGAAAGAGATACTTATTTAGAAAACGTATAAAAATTTGAACGCAGCGGGACTCGAACCCGCGCCTCCTGGAAACGAACCAGGCTCTCTGACCACTAAGCAATGCGTTCTTAGTGGTCAGAGTACCTGGTAGGTTTCCAAGAGGCGCGGGTTCGAGTCCCGCTGCGTTCAAATTTTTATACGTTTTCTAAATAAGTATCCCATTGTAATATCTAAGATCAAACAAGCATCAGATAGAAACAAAAAGTAGTCCAGATTGCCCACTCAGCACGCAATGCGTCCAGAATACGGCGGAAAGTGGGGAACGGTGTGTCCTAACACTAGGTTCCCTCGGCCTACCCTGCTGTGTGCGGGATACAGCGTGAAGCTGATTTTGATTTTATTTTTAGTATATTCTAATTGCAATGGCCATCGTAGTGCAGGGGCACATGCAGGTGACGTCACGGTGGTAGGTTCGACTACCACTTGGGGGAATGATATATTTAATATTTTCATTTTCCCTTTCTGGTAAAGAAGAGAAGCGCGGCGTTGAGTCCAAAACACAATGCCGCGAGAAATCCTGGGAATGTGGTAAAAAGAAATATTTTAATTGGAAGAGAGTGTCTTAATACTAGGTTCCCAGGTTCCCTTTGCGTGATTTATAAAAAAAAGTATAATTTATATAAAAGACTAAAAATTTTGTGTTGTCATTGAAAATCACTCTGACTTTTAAAATGCACCTATTTAGCAGGTATTATTCAATAATATTTATTTATTGTAAATTTTATTTTTGTTCTATTTTAATATTTTTTCCTTTTTTTTTTGTAGTTTTTTATAAGAAACATTTGTGTATTCATTAGCAGTGGCGACGAATGCTTAGTTAAGTAGAATTTCTTAATCGAATCCCATTTCACGCAACGTGCCCCCGTGACCTTAATATCTGTAGTACTAATAGGCTTTGGCTTTAGATATCAAAATTAAATACAAGTTTCTTATACAGCTTACATTTAAAAATTTATAAGGACTAAATAGAAAAAGTAATTACAATTTAGAGATGTACATTAAACTACAATATATTGAGGCTAATCGTGGCTTAGAGGCACAAAGTGTGACTGTAAAATCGACTGGTTGTGGGTTTGATCCCCACTCGAGGAAATAAAATTTATTATTATTTATATTTTCGTTTCTTCGCTCTAGTGTGGACGCAAAGAGCGGCGTTGAGTTCCGCCACTCAACACACAATACCTCCAAAACTCAACGGAAAGTGGGAAACGGAGTGTTTTAACACTAGGTTCCTTCTGCCTACCCTGCTGTGTGCGGGATACAGCGTGAAGCTGAAAAAAATAATATATTTCTTTATATTTATGTAGAGGCCAGTCGTGGCGCAGGAGTACAAGCGTGTAACTGTAAACGTGACAGGTTGTGGGTTCGATTCCCTATCGAAGTAAAGAAATATATAATAACTGTGCTTCTTTGAAAATAGTATCTATTAAGTATTATTTTTTAAGGTCCTTACATATGAGGTCGCTCGACTACTGATGCTGGTGTAGGACTTATAAAAAGTATATATGAGGCTTGGGAGGGATCGCAGGAATAATATCTATAAATAATAATAAATGTTTTATTTCCTCGAGTGGGGATCAAACCCACAACCAGTCGATTTTACAGTCACACTTTGTGCCTCTAAGCCACGATTAGCCTCAATATATTGTAGTTTAATGTACATCTCTAAATTGTAATTACTTTTTCTATTTAGTCCTTATAAATTTTTAAATGTAAGCTGTATAAGAAACTTGTATTTAATTTTGATATCTAAAGCCAAAGCCTATTAGTACTACAGATATTAAGGTCACGGGGGCACGTTGCGTGAAATGGGATTCGATTAAGAAATTCTACTTAACTAAGCATTCGTCGCCACTGCTAATGAATACACAAATGTTTCTTATAAAAAACTACAAAAAAGAGGAAAGAATATTAAAATAGAATAAAAATTAAATTTACAATAAATTAAAATTATTGAATAATACCTACTGCATTTTAGGTGCATTTTAAAAATCAGAGTGAATTTTTAGTCTTTTATATAAATTATACTTTTAGAAAGGGAAAATGAAAATATTAAATATATCATTCCCCCAAGTGGTAGTCGAACCTACAACCGTGACGTCACCCGCATGTGCTCCTGCGCCACGATGGCCATTGCAATTAGAATATACTAAAAAGAAAATCAAAATCAGCTTCACGCTGTATCCCGCACACAGCAGGGTATGCCGAGGGAACCTAGTGTTAAGACACTCCGTTCCCCACTTTCCGCCGTATTCTGGAGGCATTGCGTGCTGAGTGGGGGAACTCAACGACGCGCTTTCCCTCGACACCAGAGCGAAGAAATGAAAATATAAATTTAAATAAATATTTAATTTCCTCGAGTGGGGATCGAACCCACAACTAGTCGATTTTGCAGTCACACTTTGTGCCCCTGCGCCACGACTGGCCTCATACTAATTAGAAAAGAATTTAGTGGGAGCAGTTTATTTCTTACGCTATATTTTTACGTATTTGTTATTTATTTTTGAATAAGGTTATCTTTTACTTACTAACTTTATATTTATTTTCGTAGTATTGCTAACATACTTCCACTCAATGGACTAGATAACAAGTCACAGTCTAAAAAAACTGGTGAGAAATTTAGCCGACGTGTTTTATAGAGGATTACAATATTTTTATAAGAGGCCGGACGTGGCGCTGGGGCGCAAAGTGTGACAGTAAGATCGACTGGTTGTGGGTTCGATCTCCGCCCCAGAACTCGGCGGGAAGTGAGGAACGGAGTGTCTTAACATAACATTCCCTCTGCCTACTCTGCAATATGCGGGATACAGTGTGAAGTTAATTTTTAAATAATATTTTCATATCTTAGCTCTGGTACCAAGGCAAAAAGCCTGGCGTTGAGTTGAATCACTCGACATGCAATGCCTCGAAAATATTAGCGGAAAGTAGTGAATAGAGTGTCTTAACACTAGATGCCTTCTGCCTATCCTGCTATACTCGGGATACAGCGTGAAGCTGAACTTTATAGAGCACGTACTTTTCAATTTGGCTGTACCCAATTTTATCATTAGCTCCAACAGTGCGTGTAAATACCGGCCTGACATTTAATTAAGTAAACTGTGGCCCACTGATTACTTGATTAACGTTACAGTGTTTCTCTAAAAACACGATACTACTTTCAGAGCTTCATTTGTATATAAAATCTAATTTTGGTTTTAGGTATAGTAAAAGGTATAATAAAGCTCATTTGGTATTAATGAAGGTTAAGTAAAGTTATTAAGCAGTTAAGTAAAATATATTAATAATACGATATATGTATTGCTATCGTGATTTATAAATAAAAAAAAATCGTTCAAATGCGAGTCAAACTCATATATCGAGGGTTCCTCATCAATTTCAGGATTGTATAAGTATATCGACAGGAAGCACAATTTATGAAGTTAAGTTTGCGTACGTATGCATTATATACATGATTTTTATCTGTGAAATATCTATTAATTTTGACTTTTCGTTTTGTTTATAACTTTTGTTAAAGTTTATAAATATAGATTTACAGGAGTTGCATACAAATTGATGCATCATTTGATTGTGTCATGTCGTGTTCGTACGTTTGATTTAAGGCTTTTAAGTCACCATAGACTTGAATATTTGATATTAATTTCAACTTTCACTTCATCTCAAGATAAATAAATGGTCTTGACTGACCGACCGACAGGCAACAAAAAGTCCGTTTTTACCTTTTGAATACGGAACGCTAAAAATATAGAAAACATTTGATTTCAATAGTAATCTGTTATAAAATATATTAAAATATAATTTATTGAAATTATTCGCTTATTTATACATATTTGCCTAGAATATTTACGAAATAATATATAAATACGCGGGGGAACGGAATATGTTTATTTTAATGAAATTTAAAGAACAGAGGCCAGTCGTGGCGCAGCGGCACGAGGTGTGACTGTAAAACCGACTGGTTGTGGGTTTGATCCCCACTCGAGGAGATATTTTTACTTAAAATTATATTTCTATTTCTTCTTGAGTTCTGCCACTCAACACGCAATGCCTCCAGAATTCGGCAGAAAGTGCCTACCCTGCTGTGCACGGAATTTTATTTAAAGAACAGAGTGCTATGTCACACGGATCTCACTAAGGCGAGAAAAAAAAATTATTACTCAAATAACGATAAAATATAGTATAATAAATTTAACAAATAAGGTAAACATGCTGAGTTATCATAATTTTATATCAAAATGAGAACGTTCTAAGTTATAAGCGCTTAGGTCAATCCTTTCCTTGCTTAAAGCCCTCTAAAAGCTTTGGCCTAGGTAAGCTCTATACTAAAGTCAATTTGCCTCGAAAGGTAACTAACGTCCAATCTCGAAAGCCTATAAAACACGAATATTTCACAATCAACCTGAAATCTTTTGTTTTGTGTTTTTTTTATAATGGGAGTCGACTGGAAGAGATCACACGACGTGATGATATTACCTACATAACACAAACATAAAGCTTTTCTTTCTGATTTTTTTTTTTTGTGTTTAATAATGTTGTTGTAATAAAGTTTTAAGTAAATAGATAATAATAATAAATCAAAATAAAATAGTAAATATTATATAAACTAAAATAAATATACTACTAATAATATTTTTTACATTTTCGAATTGTTATTCTACATTTAGGAAAGAAAAATATTTATTTAGAAAACGTATAAAAAATTGACCAGGTCCGACCTGGTCGGTTTCGAGGAGGCACGGGTTCGAGTACTGCTACGTTCAAATTTTTATACGTTTTCTAAATAAGTATAAACATATAAAAATTTATTATACGATAAGTATAAACGAAAAGAGACCGGCGGAAAATATAAATCCTTCATATAATAGATTTATATGAAGGGTAACGTTCATTAAGTTATTACGACCGTTTTATTTACATTGTATATAATATAGTCTTATGACATAATTTCTTGTAAAATTTTATACTTAAAATGTAGGCCACAATCCATAAAGATAAAAATCTGTGCATTGGAATCTGTGCTGAAGATAAACAAACTGGGTTTTCTACCTGGGCACACGCCACGGTCTCTGTTATATAACTATCTGTACCTATACGTTTCCGTGATACGTTCCGCCAAAAATGCGCCAAGAATTTTTCAATTGAAATTTCTCTTCGTTCCATTGAAATGTTTTCACAGAAGGCTTTGTTACAAGAAGTACAAAACATAAGAATGTATAAAATTAGTAATACGTCCTCATCGATATATTAAAGTAAATGTTATCTATTATATTGTCAGAACACAAAACTGTTTACTCTGACTTGACTTGGATTTTTTATTTTTTGTTATTTTATAAGAAATTTAAGGTTATTTGTATATTTTATTTTACTAACATCACTTAAATTCACCAATACTCATTTTAAAAAGTCTATAGAAATGAGATATGTAGCATAAGGTCGACGTAGAACACATGTCTACAACTAATATACCGTGGGTTCTGTTGATGTTTGCTTTTTTAATATAAACTTTTAAAAATACAAACAAATAAAATAATAGAATTATGTACAACAATTTATCGTGCTTACTATATAACATTATTGAAATATATCGCCAATATGAAAATAAAAAAAGAATATAATAGAAATAAAATCAGCTTCACGCTGTATCCCGCACACAGTAGGGTAGGCAGAGGGAACCTAGTGTTAAGACACTTTGTTCCCCACTTTCTGCCGAATTCTGGAGGCATTGCGGGTTGAGTGGCAGAACTCAACGCCGCGCTTAACCTCGACACCAGAGCGAAGAAATGGAAATATAAATTTAAGTAAATATTTCATCTGCGCGAGTGGAGATCGAACCCACAACCAGTCGGTTTTACAGTCACACTTTGTGCCACTGAGCCACGGCTGGCCTCATAATAAAAATAAACTTGAAATTCACTATATAATCGCGCCATACATTAAAGATAATTCGTATCTCGAGCACTAAACAACATATCAACCGAATCATATCACACTATCTCGTCCCAGTCCACAATATTTACTGTAACAATTAGTGGAACTAATACAAATTATTTTATCGCAGGTCATCGCGGAGTCGGCTGGTAGATACGCCCGCTTCCTGGCCAGCTGTGGCTGATAAACGGCAAAATGCCTTATCGGACCCTCTTCGCTATGACTTCTGGAGCTATCAGTCGTGGACGGAGCCCGCTAGCATCCCGACCTAACCGTTAGACCATGCTATAGCGAATAATGAGTGATCATTTAAAATGGGTGATCTGTTGCCGAGTATACCGAAGAGTACGTTGGCCAGTGAGGTAGACGGTCACAGCTGGAGTGTTGGTTTGGATTCGTATAGTACTGATGAAGAGCTGGCAGCGGTTGAGCTTTTCAAGGACTATCCGGAAGGTCTCCTGCGTTTTGCTTCAGTTTGCTGCGTGCTGTTTATGCTTGTGGGAATTCCTGGAAATTTGATCACGATTGTTGCTTTGGCGAGGTGTAAGAAGGTGAGGCGATTTGTTTATTATTTAGATTAGTATTGAATTTAGAAGACTAAGAGATGTCCTAAATATTTCTGCTTAAATTCCAAAAATAAAATGTAAAGTACTAATATCTTTATTTTGTAGGAAAAGTAATTTTCGCTTTTTTCGTAATTTCGCAGAAATAAAACGCGTGTTAAATGGAGTGTTTTAATACTATGCAGCGTGTACCTATTAGAGATTGTAGTAGCAGTTTCCTTTTAATTAATAAGAACAATTTTGCGATATATTTATAATATACATATATTCCACCACTCAAAATGTCTTGAAAATCACAATGTCTTGAAAATTGAGCGAATGGAGGACGAAATAGGTTCCCTCTACCTATCCTACTATGTGCAATATACAGCGTCAAGCTAAAAAATATATAACTAGACAAATATTTTAATAATCTTAGTACTTGTAACATAAACATATAACAGTACTATTTTGACTATCCAACATCGCACATTATATATGCATAACGAAACTTTTAGGTCAAAAATCTAAATATATCGAATACCTTTTCGGTCTTTCTTCTATCTTTTAGGTCGGTCTCCAGGAGGCGCGGGTTTGAATCCCGATACGTTCAAATTTTTATACGTTTTCTAAATAAGTATTTTTTAAAATAAGTATTATTTACAGGTAAAAAATATTTAAGGTTGTTTGTGACAAAATCATTTATTCATCAAAAAGTTGCGTAAATACTTTAATGTTTTGGTTTTAAAATATGATTCTCTACAAAATGCTTATTAATTTACACTTTTTGAAATGTGTGGATGTACATACATATAAATTTTATTTAAATTAGAAAATATGAATATTTTATATATATGTAAGTACTTTTAAGCACTGTTCAGATATAAAAAAAATCTCAATAAAAACCTTACAAATTTCTTATTCATTATCAAGGTATCAATATAAAAATAGTTTAAATAATTTACAACCAGGCTAATTTATGTACAACCAATGATTTACATTAAAAAAGACTATAAATATTTAAACAAATAAAATAAACATTTATATTATCTTATTGCTTATTTTAAATATTTATTGCTTTTTTATATATATATATATATATTATTTATTATTATAGTTAAAATGAGTTAAGTTTAATAAATGCCAATCAAACTAAGCTGAATTTATTCACGTGTATAAAGGAATACTACTACGCGATAATTTAATAATCTCGCCTCGCCTCTCGAATTTAACATCGTGTTTTTTTTTAATTTGATTTAATTTTCACTAAAGCACAAAGAGATTTTTTTTCGAATCCCGATACGTTCAAATTTTTATACGTTTTCTAAATAAGTATTTTTTAAAATAAGTATTATTTACAGGTAAAAAATATTTAAGGTTGTTTGTGGAAAAATCATTTATTTTACAGAAAATTTCAATAATTAATCTTCGCTTTTTTAACTTCTAGTTATTATTTTTAACATTTTTAAAGACGACATGTGTTGGAAGCCGTCATGGTGCAGGGGTACAAGGGCGTCTGTAAACGCGACGGCTGTGGGTTCGATTACCATCCAGAGGAATAAAATATTTAATATTTCAAAATATTTAATATTTTCATTTTTTCGCTTTGGTGACGGAGTGTCTCAATCTGCCTATCCTGCTATGAAGGGATATAGTGTATAGCTGAAGAATTTTTAACTAGCTATTCATTAGTGTTGACATACAAGTATTCATGGAAAAATAAACGGATTTTCATGAAAGAATCAATTCAATCTAAAATTTAAATCTACAACATAATAACAGAAATTTGCTTATTAGCTAATTGAAATGGAAACTTTTGAGTTCAGTGCCATTTACAAACATTCTCCAGAGAGTCGCCTATTATAAGTTTGGAAATTCAAATCAATATTATACATATCTATTAATAGTTCTAAAAGATTATAAATGTCGACATTTAAAATACCATAAAATAAACATTTCACAATTGTCCGTCACATTAAAGATAAGGCAGTAAAAAACAACTCGGCTTTACTTTAAAATTATTTTATCAAAAAGATAACAAAAGAAATGGTTAAAAACAACCACCATAATAGAAATGATTGACATGTTTAGGGCATTTTTTTAACAAAAATGCTATTGAATTCAAAAAATTGTGTAAATAATTTAATGTTTTGGTTATAAAATATGATTCTCTACAAAATGCTTATTAATTTACACTTTTTGAAATAAATGGATGTACGTATATATAAATTTTATTTAAATTAGGAAATATGAATATTTTATATATATGTAAGTACTTTTAAGCACTGTTCAGACATAAAAAAATCTCAATAAAAACCTTTCAAATTTCTTATTCATTCATATAAAGGTATCAATATAGAAAATAATTTAAACATCAAGTTCTAAAAACTTAAAATTAAAATCAAATCAATTCTAACAATTCATAACCAGATTACTTTACAAGCAATGATTTACCTTAAAAAAGACTATAAATATTTAAACAAATGAATTAAAACATTTATATTATCTTATTGCTTATTTTAAATATTTATTGCTTTTCATTATAGTTAAAATAAGTTAAGTTTAATAAATGCCAATCAAACTAAGCTGAATTTATTCATGTGTATAAAGAAATACTACTGCGTGATAATTTAATAATCTCGTCTCGTCTCTCGAATTTAACATCGTGTTTTTTTTAATTTGATTTAATTTTCACTGAAGCACAAAGAGATTTTTTTTCGCTTCGCACAGAGCAGGATCAGCAGAAGGAACCTGAGAACCTAGTGTTAAGACACTTCACTTTAAGACATTTCCATACATATTTAATTATGCTAAATTAATACATATTTGTATTAACTATGATATCCCTTGCATTCTTACGATTTAGGATGATGGAACTTAATTTTTGTCAAACACTATGCTTTTCACCGTAGAAAACTTCATATTTTAAATTTAAAACTTATTAGATTACTAAATTATCAATAAAAAAATAATTCATATTTTTTTTACTATAAAAAAATGGTCAAAAATATACCTATATGAACATGAACATGAACATTTAGTTAGGTCTGTATAACTTTTTAGTAGGCGATTAATCTCTATATATAATAAGACAGTAAAAATATTTTGTCTGTACATTTAGTAATTTTGACTGAAATGGATAGAGGGACACTTAAAAAGACTAATAGAAAGCAAAAAGATTTTTTTTGAATTT
>DWQW01011144.1:0-11638 GCA_018249695.1 Heliconius erato demophoon
ACAGACAAGAAATTCAAAAAAAATCTTTTTGCTTTCTATTAGTCTTTTTAAGTATCCCTCTATCCATTTCAGTCAAAATTACTAAATGTACAGACAAAATATTTTTACTGTCTTATTATATATAGAGCTAGAGAGAGCTAGAGGAGAGGAAACCTACTTCATACTCCGTTCCTCACTTTCCGCCGAATTCTGGAGGTATTGTGTGTTGGCGGAATTCAACGCCGCGCTTTGCCTCGACACCAGAGCGAAGAAATAAAAATAGAAATGTAAATAAATATTTTATTTCCTCGAGTGGGGATCGAACCCACAACTAGTCGATTTTACAGTCACAATTTGTGCCTCTGCACCACGACTGGCCTCTAATTCTTAAAAATAATTCTTATTTATTTTATCTTATGTTAAACTTTAGTGAATTAAAAGAGCTTTAGACTATTCTCATAGGGTTCATCTACATTAACTATTTAGATGACTGTACTTGCACTGTTTCATATTATAGTACTATGTAAGTATATATTTAAATCATATTATCAACAATCACGATTGCACCGACCCCTCCCAATTTTGATTTAAAGTAGAAAACATTTAACTCTTAACCCACAACTACTAGCAATAATTACATTATTATTAATCGGATATTATAATATCCTATAGATTGAACGCCGGCTGCACGCACCGAAAAGCATGACTCATAGTCACGTTCCACCTGAACCAAGCGTGCAAGCGAGAGCGCGGTACAAGCGATAGAGAGGCAGACCAGCCTAAGTGACGCATCTAGTCACTGATATTTGTAATTAAATAGCATTGTATAATTTATTTGTATTATTTAAGTAAAAAAATATTTGTAGTAACAAGTGCAAATAAATGTTTATTTATTATAAATTTCTAATTTTAATTGGACATCTTCTTCGTATTATAATACAAAATGATAATAATACAGTGATAACGATTCAATTCATTTCATAAAAGTACACAATTTTTCATCAATATCTTCTTTTTTTTAATGGAAAACGACAAGGCAAACGAGCGTGCTGGACACCTGATGGTAAGTGTTCTTATGACGTTATCACGTAAAATTATTGTAATAAAGCTTGTAAACCAACTTTACAGAAAACCAGTTATTTTTTTATTAAATTTAAAGACTTATAAAATTTTAATTTATTCCAAATATTAATAATAATAACATATCTTCGTAAATTAACAAAACCGTTTAAATAAATGACTCTATTCCGGGTAATCCTACCATTAAGTCTAACGCTCTTTAGTCCAGACACGTTTGGATGCAGGAACTGACTGCTATGGCTATACAGTGGCTGCATAATGCATAGAATTCAAATTCAAGCGGTTCTATTACAATAACTCACAGATTATACTTTGTAAGAATTGAGTATATTACAATTTTTTAACTATATTTCGCTTAGTCTAGCTTCATGGTGTATCCTGCAGTATCGCAGGATAGGTAAAGGGAACCCGGGAACCCACTATCAGTTAACCCACTCCATTCTTCATTAAGACACTTAAATTTCCTATTTTCCGCCGAATTCATGATAGATTGAGTGGCGTAACTCAACGCCACGCTTTGTTTCGTTACCAGAGCGAGGAAACAATATTAAATATGTTAATTTCCGAGCGGGCTTGTGTCCCTGCACTACATTGTGCTCAATTATTATTTATTATTAAAAAATTGTATAATTTGTTATTATTAATTAATTTGTATTTTTTTAAGACGCGAAAGGGCCTTTTGTGATTGCCAAAAATTTTGTAAAAAATTATAGTGGATAAATTAGTAATAATAGTATGACACTACTCATTTTATCGGTTTAAAAGAATTATATTATTATATGCGAATTTTCGAAGATATTGGACATAACATGAACATTTCCAACGATATGAGAATCTGGAACACCATGTAATAACAATAAGGAGAACGGTAATAAACGGGACGAAACGGGAAGATTACAATCTGAAAATCAAATATTATAAAGGACACTCCAGCTTAACATTCTACGCTCTTGCATCGTTTGCATGCGGTTTCTATTTTGCATGGTACACGTACATATATGTATATATATAGAAATTCGTACCGCAGTTTACGTTAAAATATAACATCTATTGTACTGAATTACTTAAGTAACTACTAAAGTAAAATAAATAAATAAATCAGCTTCACGCTGTATCCCACATACACACAGCAGGGTAGGTAGAGGGAACCTAGTGTTAAGATAATTCGTTCCCCACGTTGCGCCGAATTTTGGAGGCATTGCGTGTTGAGTGGCAAAACTCAACGCCACGCTTAACCTCGACTTCAGAGCGAAGAAATATTTCATCTCCTCGAGTGTGGATCGAACCCATAACCAGTCGGTTTTACAGTCACACTTTGTGACCCTGCGCCACGACTTGCCTACTAGTGACTACTAGTTTAACAAAATATCATATTTGTTATTAATAATAAAGATTATTTTCAAGTATCTCCAGAGTAGGTGGGTTTTGTTCTAAGTGATAATTTTCTATTAAGTTACGTTGGTGGCAGTAACAACACATTTTATTAAGCCGAAGTGAAGAAGTTCATAATTTACATTAAAAAAACTCGGACCAATATGAGTCGGGCTCATCCATCGTGGCTCCCATACCAATATCAGAATCGCTGTCAACGGGAAATACAACTTATAAAAGCCTACACATTTAAATTTGGGGACTTATGTACTAATTTTGTATGAAATTAACTACAAATATAAGTTTGTAATGATTTTGACTTTTAAATACTTTTAAATTTTCACTTTTCGAATTTTCTCCTTTATTTATATTGTAGGTATATTCGCACATTGTGTCAAATTTTTGAATTGTAAGTTCACGATTTTAGAATTGTAGGATTTTCATATGCATTGATTTCAGGTTGATACCTCTACGTAATCTCGAGATAAACGGTCTTGACCGACGGACAGGCGAATAACAAAATGATCCGATCAGGGTTCCATTTTGATGGGCAGAACCGTAAAACATTTTAAAATAATGCATTTCGATAATAAAATATCTATATATTATATAGATCTATATATAAAATAGATATTTTATAATAAAATATAATTATAAAATATATTTATGAGTTTCACATTTATTCCTTCATAGAAGAGTAGACAGATAATACATTACGTATTGTCAAGTAGTAGTAGTTTTCCCCTATCGAACAATATATTTTATATTTTAATTTCCTTGTTCTAGTAAAGAGGAAAAGCGTGGCGTTGAGTTCCGCAACATGCAATGCCTCAATTTCGCGGAAAGTGGTGATCGGAAGCGTCCTAATTCTGAACGGATTATATCAAGCAAAAAAAATATTCGCAACTCAACCCCGTGCTAAATACCACAACAAATATATGTATATCAAGAAATTAAATATAGGCAATCTCTCCCTTGTGGTATTCGAATCCACTACTTCGTTGAATCCATGGCATTTTTCAACTGTTTCTTACCTATTTTGGACAAATTTCAAATATAACATGTTTAATAACTCATTTGTTATGTTGTTATTCTAAAAGTGAGCTTACGTGCTGGGTTGGGAACGAATCCTAGATTAAACCTGGAGTAATTGAATGCTTACAAGCACTTTCATGTCGAAATTTAGAAAATACGGTTATTGTTATATTTTGACAAATTCATTAATATGTATAATTACAATTTGAACAAATTTATAAATAATCACCTATATGTAGATTTGGCATGGTAAACATTCAACGCCTAAAGCGACTTATACAATAGTTTTCATCAAGGAGTATAAAGAAATTTGAGTAGGAAAAATAATAAATCTGACTGATAAATATGATTTGACGACATTATTGATGTTTATTAAAACAGGTATGTAATTCAGTGTATTAAGTAAATAAATCAGTAGATAAATGGGCGAAGCCGCGAGCGAGTCGCTAGTATAAAAATATAAATATATACTTTATATATATAAAAAAAAAATCTAATATATATTTTTAATTTTTACCTTTTACGGTAATTAATTATATATTGACAATAGTCATTTGTCGACGAACAAATTCTGTTTAGACATAACAATTTTGTAAAATGGTATTTAAATGCAAAGATCAGTTTACGCGGAGTGAGTTCAGCTCGCTGTCTGCTAATTGGACCACGTCTCTCTGTAATGTATCAACCTCAAAGGTCTTTAGGCTAGTTACACACTAAATTGTTATTGAAAATATAAAGATATATTTAAAACATATATATAAGAAAAATAACTTTATTATTACTTTTTTTTACTATCATTAAACTGAGGCAGGTCGTGGCGCAGCGACACGAAGTGTGACTGTAAAACCAACTGGTTGTGGGTTCGATCCCCACTCGAGGAGATGAAATATTTACTGAATTTTATATTTCCATTTCTTCTGTCTGTCCTAACACTAGATTCCCTCTGACTACCCTGCTGTGTGGGAGATTTTTATTTATTAAACTTTTTTGGATGACAAAGATAAAAAACCGGTTAAGTGCGAGTCGAACTCGCTCATCGAGTTCGTATCGATCGTAAATGTATGCAAATTCGATGCATCGATTATAAAAGTTGAGAAACTTAGCAGTTTGTTAACGGGAAGTGGGTAACCCAATAGCTTGTGATTAAGCGGCGAATTTTATACAAAATGCAGTAAAATCGATGCATAAATGCTTAAAAATCTTTTGATTACCTTAAAAAAGCTGGATTTTTTCTGTTTCAAGTGCTCATCATATACATGAATATTTGTTATTAATTTAATCTTGATACTTCTACGCGATCTTGATATAAATGGTCTTAACAGGCGAACAGACAGACAACAATGTGACCATGTAAGGGTTCCATTTTTATCTTTTGAGGTGCGGAACCCTAAATTTATTATATGTGTTCTTCTCCGCCCGGCAGAAATGATAACTTTAACTAATCTAACTTGAACTATTTAATATTGAAATTGTTTAACTTTGAGAAAACTTACGTTATTACTTAAATTTTAGTATTAGATTAGACTTTAAATGCGAGTGATTATTGGTTTGCAACCAATCGAGGAAATGAAATATTTATTTAAATTTATATTTCAATTCTTTGCTCTTGCAAAGCACGGCGTTGACTACCATTTAACACAAAAGGCAAAATTCGGAGGCGTTGACGTGAAGTGGAGAACGGAGAATCTTAACACTGGGTTCTCTGACTACGCTGTTGTTTGCGGGATATAGTGTGAAGCTGATTTTATTACTTAAATATATAAAACCCTTGAAATGCTCACTGTCAACAATATGTTTTTCGGACACTAAGCACTGAGTCATGCAAAGAGAGAAGAGAGAAGCGTCTGTCCGAAATACGGCTAGTGTTATGAATTAGAGTGAGAGAGGATGACTCTACCTGTCGCTGCCGTAAGCGTGAGAGAAAGGGAAGCCACATAGACTGGTGTTGTAACGACGCGTTACGTAATGAAGCGGTACTCCATAACACGTTATCACTTCAAAAATTGAGACATTGTACACTAAATGTATGAAATTATTTGAAGAAGGAAAGAGATCGACATTACGCATACTCTCTTTACAATAGCCTCATAAGATTACTTTACAAATATAAGTTATGTAATAAATATATCTCTATTTAAGTAAAAATATTTTAAAAAAATAATTGAAACTATTTACCAGTGTCATATTAATGTTAACCTATAAATAACATTTAAAAATAAAATAATTTTAATATTTTACGGTATACGCAAATAAGAAAATATATATTTTTTTAAGTGTTATTCCACACTTAGGAAAGAAAAATACTTATTTAGAAAACGTATAAAACTTTGAACGTAGCGGGACTCGAACCCGCGCCTCCTGGTCGGTTTCCAGGAAACGTTAAAGTTAATCAATAAAATTACAAAATATACAGTATGACAGATAATCTATACTTATAACAAACTTGTTACTAATCGGTGTCTGAACATGGAAAATATATAAGAAGAAATGTTATTGGGGGCATTTAGCGATATAATAGAACCCGCGAATTTTTTTTATCTATTCCTGTGTGCTGTGCTGTTCACACTTATCTAAGAACGGCCTTACTGATTTAAATGTAGTTTTCACTATTACATTTATTCAAACTTCCCTTAACATTTAGGCTTTGTTTTATTTCAATCGGTTTATAAATAAAAAAAATATGTCAAGATAAAGAAATGCACGTGACAATGCTGCTACAAAATAAGTGTTTTATTGAATTGGCTGACATTTTATGAATATTTTTAAAATGATAATGTTAATAGATAGTAATTGAGATGAGAAAATAAATAATTGTGAACTGCAAGCGGGCGAAGCCGCGAGCGGGTTGCTAATTGAATAGTATAACTATCTATATATATAAAAGGACTTGTGCTGACTGACTGAGGTAAGACGCACGCAGAGCCGTAACCGCTGATGGCAGAAACGTGAAATTTGGCCAGATGTTTATTTTCATATTCTGGACATCCACTAAGAAAGGATTTTGAAAAATTTTAACCCTAAAGGGATGAAATAGGGATTGAAAGTTTGTATGGATTTTTTTTAAATCGGCACCGATTTTTATAAAATTTGAAATTCAGACTCTTAAAAACATTTCATTGAACACGTGTTTCTAGGTTTTTTAGAATTCACCCCCTAAGGGTGCAAATAAGGGGTTGAAAGTTTGTATGAAAAATCTTTAAATCAAAATCGATTTTTATAAAAAAAATTATTCAGACTGTTAAAAATATTTTATTGAACACGTGTTTCGTGTCTTTTTTAGAATTCACCCCTAAGTGTCCAAATAAGCGGGCGAAGCCGCGCGCGCCTACTAGTATACAATAAAAAAATCACTCATAAGTATGTTATTTTATAAAATATTATAAATTATAATTCAATAAATCCAGTTGTGGCGCGGAGGCACAAAGTGTGAATGTAAAATCGACTGGGTGTGGGTTCGAGCTCCACTCGAGTAAATGAAATATTTTTTTACATTTACATTTACATTATATTTTATTTATTCCCTCTGGTGTCGAGGCAAATTCTACTACTACACTAGGTTCCCTCTGCCTATCCTGCTGCGTGTGCGGGATACAGCGTGAAGCTTTTTAAAAAAAAAAAAACAATTAATACAGAAATAAATAAAATAAGGTCAAGTGCAAGTTTATTTGTTTGGCACCACCCTAAGTATATTAGCATAAATCACAAGTTTACCTATACCTAATTCTACTTCGTTACAGGCACGTAGCCAGAAATAATGGAACCAAGCTTAAATTTCAACGTTAACCCACTAACCCTTGCAGCTTCTAACATATTATACGTGAAAAAATTACAAACACGTGTAATGAAAAAAAAATAGCTTCACGCTGTATCCCGCATACTGCAGGGTAGGCAGCGGGAACCTAGCGTTAAGACACTCCGTTGCCCACTTTCCATCGAATTCTGAAGGCATTGCGTGTTGAGTTGGAGCCAGAGCGAAAAAAGGAAAGCATAAATGTCAAGAAATATTTATTTTCCTCTAGTGGGGGATCGAACCCACAACCAGCCGATTTTACAGTCACATTTTGTGCCTCTGCGCCACGACTGGTTTCACTACACACGTGTAATAACAATGTTTTAATTTATGTCTCCACCTTATAGAGATGTATATTTTTTAAGTAGAGAGATGTTTCAACATGGTGTTTAATTTCTCCGCTTTCTGCCATTATTCTTGATATTACAACCACAAGTTCAGCACTGAGACTTCTTACTTCTTACTTTATTTCTGATATATGAATCTACAGAAAACTTGAGCGTTCAATTACTCTAGAGTAGAGACTCTATCCAAGAAAGATACACTACTCTACACAGGAGATGCTTTAGACAGAGAAAAAGAGAGAGAAGTTGAGTAAAACGGAATAAACTCCAGGCAAACATTAAAAATAAAACGATATAAATATTTTCAACTTCGTTATATAGACATAAAGTTGTAAACTCTTGCAATATAAAATTCGCAAGATATTATGGCAGCTTACTTAAATTCTCCGATAAACTTTCTAGTACTGGCAAGTTTTATAAGCATACATTCGTTTATTTTTGAAGTCGTGCTCCTTAATGTTATTTGTTAGTTTTATATTTTAAAATATATTTTAAATTAAATCAGCTTCACGCTGTATCCCGTACACAGTAGGGTAGGCTGAGGGAACCTAGTGTTAAGACACTCCGTTCCCCACTTTCTGCCGCATTTCAGGAGGCATTGCGTGTTGAGTGGCAGAACTCAACGCCGCGCTTAACCTCGACACCAGAGCGAAGAAATGGAAATATACATTTAAGTAAATATTTCATCTCCTCGAGTTGGGATCGAACCCACGACCAGTAATACAAACCCACAACCACAAAATATATTTTACTTCAATTTAAAAATAAATTGACTTCATGCCGTATCCTGTATACAGCATAGTGTTAAGATACTCCGTTTGCGCGTCGTTTGCCGTCCGCGCTTTGTCCCGAATTTTTCGGAGTATTGAGTGTTGAGTGGTGGATCTCAACGCCAGACTTTTGCCTTGATACCAGACCGAAGAAATGAAAATATTAAGAAATATATATATTTTTAATTTATATATTATTTTTTAATAATACCTTTGACATAGTTAATGGAGAGTTTTGTTATCTGTACCACTCATTATAAATGCTTATAATAAACAGATATTTATTTTGTAACATAAAGTAAATATTGCAGACGGATATGAGGTAATGCTTTATCTAAGAAAGGTAAATAAAATCATGATTGATGAAAATGATGAAAATATTTATTATGATAATAAAAAACTAAAATAAAATATCTTTGACGCCAGATTTGGCGTAGAGGCACAATCTTACGACTGTACCGGATATATAATAATATAATAATAATAATGTTTATTTATTTCAAAATTTAGTATAACACTAACATTTTATAACGATAACAGCTGCAGTAGTACAATGCTGTGTACCGGACTGACTACTGATACCGCACTGTAACCGATTGTGGGTTCGATTCCCACTCGAGAAAATTAAATATTTAATGTTTTCATGTCTTCGCTCTGGTAACGAGGCGAATCTCGGCATTTAGTTCCGGCACTCCACACACAATGGCTCCAGATTTCGGTGGAAAGTGAGGAACGGAAAAGTCTTAATGAGAACGGAGTGTCATTACGTCATTGCCTGATCAAGTTATGGTGTCTTCTGTTGACCACGTTTTAAAACATGGTCAATATGCAGCTTTGGCATTCTCTTATCACGATCTCATTTACTTAGCGTATAAAATAAAACATCCAAAAGCTTAATCAAAAACTCCTCTGCAGCGTAGTTCTGGTTGTATAGATTTAAATTGGCTGCGTGAGGATGCAATTGCTATTGACTGGTCCAACGCTCTAAATCATGCGGCAGTTGATGATCCGTCTTGTGCGTGTGCGAATAAAGCATCTTCCTGCATCCTGGTTTAGGGATGACATTAAAAGACTGCGACAGACAAAACATTCAGTTAACCCTAAAAGATCCCCGAACTGTATCAAGATAAACCCACTAGGATTCTATGGATACTATTCCATAGAACTCCGTGCTTTTCCACTCAGCCATAAGATGAGTTATTAATATATTGTCTTAAAACTTGGTCCCGAGGTTCCCTTTGCCTACCTTGCTATGTTCCATATACAGAGTAAAGTAAAAAATAATATATTGGCACAATCAGCAATAACTGATTGCATAATGTAGATTTACAAGAGTTAGAATAGTTATGCTTAAAATATGTTAAAATCATGGGGTCATGATTTTAACATAATTTAATGGGGTCATCAATCATTTATCTTTCAACAAGCATAATAGTTTTTTTAGCTTTACACTGTATCCAACACATAGTTAGATAGGCCGCGGGAACCATAGTTTAAAGACACTCCGTTCCTATTAAGACACTTCCATTCCCCACTATCCGCTGATTTCTGAAGGCATTGCATGTAAAGTGGAGGGACGCAACGCCGTATAATAGAAATATTTCTCTAAATATTAATATGCCAAAGTCGGAAAAATAGATTTGTTAGCATTAGGTTTTTTTGCAAATTTTAATAATTAAAAGAAAAAATATAACAAATATATACCTAACTATAACACTGAATTATTTTTGATTCAGTGAACGTAGTAATAGGTAATTTATATTGAAAGACTAGCGGCCCGACCGCAGCTTCGCACTTTCAAAATTGTACTATTAATTTTTGTGTTAATATTATTGTAGTGTATTTATAAAAACTTGGTTGGTTATATTAATCCATTTAGTAATGTCAAATACATTACTATTGATATATATAATGTCAAATATATTTGCTCACAAAAAAAGAGAAAAAATATATTGGTGCATATCTATCTGGTGAATATCCGAATCTGATTCCGATTAAAAGCAGCCGATATATGTCTCAATAACCTACTCCATCTTTCAGTGAAAGTCTCAAGAAATTGAGTTCATCAGTTCCGGAGATTAGCCCGGGTCCAGAAAGACAGATAAACAAAAATGTTCATCCTACAAAGTTACACGCCTAGTTTAATAAGTAACAGATACAAAGAAAATAAAAATAAAAACTGATAATTCTTAAAAACAAGTGCTTGTTGTGTTTAGTTAACATATATAAAGAAACCCTAAAAAGCCCTCGGTGCTATATGAAGGACAATCACTTTTATCATTTCTATGGCTATAACAATACTAGTAGCAACACTTTTTACTCTCGATAGAAATTTACTGTATTGCAAAAGAAAATATTGCTTAGGCAAGTCCTTATTATTTTATTTTTTTAGCGTCACTCTGTATCCCGCACATAGCAGTGTAGGCAGAGGGAACCTAGTGTTAAGACATTCCGTTCCCCAATTTCCTCCGAGTTCTGGAGGCATTGTTTATTGAGTGGCGGAACGGACGTGATGGCGAAAAAGGTGGAAATCGAATCCACAACGTGTAGCGTTTACTGTCACATTTCTGCCTTTGTGACTTTTATTTTATGGTGTGATAATATATAAAAATGTTAAGTTTGACACTAGTGTCTATTGAAAAATGTAAAAAAATTATAAATCTTTAGAGTCCGAAAAAAATTTGTAAGCTTTAACAAAATGTACAATTGTCAATTTGTAATAAAAATTGCTTTATATTACTATAGTCGTTTATGGCCAGTCGTGGCGCAGGGGCACAAAGTGTGACTGTAAATCGACTGGTTGTGGGTTCGATCCCCACTCGAGGAGATGAAATATTTACTTAAATTTATATTTCCATTTCTTCGCTCTGGTGTCGAGGCAAAGCGCGGCGTTGAGTTCTGCCACTCAACACGCAATGACTTAGAATTCCGCAGAAAGTGGGAAACGAGATGTCTTAACTCTAGGTTCCCTCTGCCTACCCCGCTGTGTACACAGTGAAGCTGATTATTACTATAGTAAATATATTAGAAATTCATATTTTTATATATGTATATACCATATATTGCAAAACACGGTTATTTTTAAATAACAAACATACATTTAATTTTTTTTTATATGTATATGCAACAAGGATGCAATACTCTGGTATGGAATATCTACATTATGTTTATCCTGTCGAAAACTAGATGGCAGTAACTGTTGCTAACTCCACATATCAAAAGCGAAGGTGAACAACATTGCAGGTGCCTTTTGTCATTCCTTTGACTTT
>DWQW01011145.1:0-11637 GCA_018249695.1 Heliconius erato demophoon
CTAAAGATGGATTTAGTGACTATTTTGCTGTAAATTTTTACCTATAACAAATAGGTGGTTTCTTAGATTACAAAATATACAAATATATGGCAGACGTACCCTACTAGATAGGCATACCCTATTATGGCATTATCATGTCATGTCATGTCAAAAATAATTATTTATGTATTTTTTCTTGTTCTGACAACCCTATAGTATATCTTCAAGCGCGTTCAGAGTTAAAAGAAAACATGAGTTTTATGAAGCATACAGAATAATCCTCAGAAAGCACTCATAAAGTTATGAGATTTCAAGTTTAGATGTTCTTTCAAAGGATATTATAAGAAATTAATTTATGTTTTCTAATATTATTTTCATATAAAACTTTTTCTTTCATTGATATTTATATAAATGTTTTTTTGTGTTATTTGAAATCTTGATAAAAATATGAAATAATGTTATTTAGGCCGCCGATGGTCGTGGGATCGATCCTCATTGGAGAAAAGTAATTATTTTTGTTCATATGCTATATGCGTGATAACGTATAAAGGTGGGAAAAGACTGCATGGTCTGATTGTTTATTAAGTAGATATATAATTCACGTTAGCATGGTTCAAACAATTATGTTCTTGTAACATTTTAGGTACATATATTAGATCTCATACTGTATTTTTTATTATTTAATAGTTCTAATTAACATAAAAATAAAATAATTTACAATGACATTTTTTTTGCAACCCAGTTAAGACAAACAAAAATATAATTTATTAGTAAGATCAGTAAGTGCTTTAATATAAAATAGCTGAGATTTTTTTTATCATTATAATGAACGTAGCGACCATAATCTAAATTAGAAATACATACAAATATATGAATGGAAAAAACCCACAACCATAACGTTAAAAACAATTATCCATATACAGATTAAATGCTTCCAAATGAATTCTTAACGACTTTTTAGTAGCAAACGGAAGTCCTCTTTTTAAAACACCAATTTGATGCAATAGCTCGAGCGACGGCGGCACGCAGTCTGCTCCGCCAGCCAGCACCAATCATTGCAATCAATTTTCCAATCATAACCAAAAGCTCTCTATTCTATACTCACTCGCTATTTCACGGCTGTCTAGTCTAGTGTACGTCGCATATTTTTTAGCGTTTATAAAAATATATTTCAAGCACTAAATAGATGAATTATTTATTAATATTTTCAATTCAGCGGAAAGTGGGGAAGTGTGAGTATCGTAACACTATGTTCCCCCTGCCTATAAAAGCTGATATAAATAATATTAATATATAAGAACGGGAACGGGAATATAATATTTTATTCGTCATATTATTATTCCCGTTCCCGTTCCCTCTGTGTACTATACTATATTTGGGACAAAACCTAAAGTTGCCACTTTTATTGTTTAGATTGTGACCATATGGCATCATTTACAGATGGCAGGTATTGGCAAGGATGTCACGGTGATAATGAAGAAGAACGTGCTGCGTACGTCGAACAAATAAGTGATGAAAAAAAGTTATAAAGGAAAAGTAAGCAGTGGGAGAGGTAGGGGAAGACCTCGGTTGACCTCCGAAAACAAGGAAGGTCACGTAAAAAGCATGAGCGCCCACCGGAAAGCATATATGAAGAAATTGAGAACCACTTGACGTCAATTTCTAGAGAGGCGAGGCAAAAGAGATATGCCGAGGCCGTAGCGTTTTGCGCTCCGTCTCTAGCTACAAAAAATGTATGTATAAATTACTATTACAAATACATAACTTGAAAAAACCACAATTTGAATAACATCAGTAAAACCATTAATATACCAAAAATATCCTGTAAAACGATAAATATTAAGTTAAGAAATATATCAAAAATACGAAAATCTCATTACAGAAAGAAACATCGCTTATTTTTTTCAATAAGCAAAAAAGTCCGATTGCCACAAATCTTCGATACGGCTATTTATCAAGTTGTCAAAGATGCACACACCTGGACCTGGGCAGGTCCGACCTAATTGGTTATTGGAAATTACTTCGAGGTAAAACGACTTTATCTAAAGTCAATAAGGAATAATATCGCTTTTCCTAGAGAAATTCCCATATCACTCACATTCGGACTTATTTCTGAAATAATTAAAAGCTATATTTTGAGGGTAATAGTGGCGCAGGGGCACAATTATGTAACTGTAAATGCGACTGGTTGTGGGCTCGATCCCTACTCGAGGAAATGTTTGATACTTTAGTATTTTCGCTCTGGTGTCGGGGTAAAGCGCGGCGTTGAGTTCCGCCACTCAATACGCAATGTCTCCAAAATTGGACTAAAAATACGGAGTGTCTAACCATTACAGTCCCTCTGCCTACACTACTGTGTGCGAGATACAGAGTGAAGCTGATTTGTCTTTTGTTTGTGAAGCATCGTGACAATTACATAAAATAATTTAGCAAATTCATTTTGTAATAATATGCATTAAAGTATATTAGGTAAAGTACATTTGAAATAAAAAAAATATTGTAACTTATCTGTTGTATAATTACTTATCTTTTGTGAAGCTAATTTAATTTAATTTTAATTTTAATCGTTAATTTTAAATTGTATAACAAAATTTTTGAATTCCGCTGCTAGCTACAGAATGTCTCGAATTCGAGCGATATGCGAAGAACGAAGTGTTCTAACACTTTGGTTTTTCTGCCTCCTCCGCTATACGGGAAATAAATAAAATTGGAAACTGCTAAGTAAAATTCAGTCAAAGAAAGTGAATTATTTAAAAAATGGAAAAAGTACATTTAAATCAACACATAAAAATATATTTCTATGTAGACGTTGCTTTACTTATTTATAATAATCTCCAGTATTATAAATATAACTTATATTAGTAATAGTTTCATGAAATAGTTAACAAAAATTGTATATGCCAGCTATAGTTTCCAAGGCTTGGCGCTGTAGCAAGGTTTCAGTGATAGGCATCGTAATAAATTATATCTTGACACCTAACCTCTAGAGAAGCTGTTACGTGTTGGTTTTGATATATTTATTTAATATTGGCAGCCTTTTTGGCTAAGAAGCATGACTAACATAAATGAATGTATTGATTTTCTTAACTTCACGCTGCTGTGTCCCGCATACAGCAGAATGGACCTAGTGTGAAAACATTTCGTTCACCATACATACCTCCTAATATTTGAGACATTGCGTGTTGGGTGGTAGAACTCAACACCGTGCTTTGTCTTGATATCAGGGCGAGAACATAAAAATAATTCATTCCCTTGTTTAGGAATCGCGCCCACAACCGTTGCGCCTATAGTTAAACGCTATTCCACTGGTCCAGGCCGACTTTGTGATCATACAATATTTTATAGCCCGGAGTTTAAAATTCAACATATTTGTCTATTTACGTATAACGATATTATGTACATTAATAAGTACCAATCTGATACGCCTGTTATAACAAGATAACAAAAAAAATGTTTCAATTGGACGAAATATCACAAAATGTTAACTGTCACAAAAGACATAAATGTCAGTGTTAATTTTTCGTGTTTTTGTGCTTTCTTTTTCGTTTACTTAATTAGATCTGGAACAATATTACATAATGTTTTATATTCAGACAGGAAATAACTTTACCTAGATATCTTTGATGGATATATACTGGTACGTTTTCAAAAATTGATCCTCTACGTAAAACTAGGTCACAACTCACAAGGTATAAATTATACTATACTACTATACTATACTATAACTTCACGCTTTATCCCTAGCGGAGTAGTCAGAAAGAACGGAGCGCCAAACGCTACGGTCTCTACATACCGCTTTCGCCTCGTCCACTGTCATCAACCTCTTCATGCATGCCCTCCGGGGGGTCCTCATGCTTTTTACGTGACCTTCCTCCAGTATCTTCGATATTGTGTTTTCGAAGGTCAACCGAGGTCTCCCCCTACCTCTCTTACCGCTCACTTTTCCATCATAAATCTTTTTTGCCATTCTTTCATCACTCATTCGTTCGACGTACCCAAACCAGCTGTGCACGTTCTTCTTCATTCTCACCGTGACACCCTCGCAAGTATCTGCCATTCTGTGTACCTCTTTATTGCTGATTCTATCAGCTATAAATTATTGCAGGTATAAATTATACTTCCAATAAAGCAGCCAACAATATTGCTATCAACAAGAATTTCAATTTAACATTGATAAACGATCTCTGTTAAACAGATTACATCCAATCCCGAATTAGAGATTACTATCGGGTTTTAGTTATTATCTATACAATTAAATAAAATTGCAATGTCTGTCAGTGATTTCAAAATAACTGTGTGTTTTTTCCAGTACACAAAAATAATATTATTATATACAAAAATAATATTTGTGTTAGTCTTTCCATTTGTTCGGATTAATCTCCGTAATAGCTAAACTAGATATGGCGCAAGAGCACAAAGTGTAACTGTAAAACCGACTGGTTGTGGGTTCGATCCGCACTCGAGGAGATGAAATATTTACTTAAAATTTATTTACACAGTGGCTAATTAATAGTGAAAAATTTTCCCAAAGATAGAGTGTCACTCTTTCTTAAACACTTAAAAAACTACCATTGTAACCAATGGAAACCACTTCGAAAAAGCTTTATATATTTTCAGTGGATATATCCATTATTAATGTATTAAACCAGCATACTGAAATAATCATAAATGCTACTTACATACAAAAAAACTCTGTAACAATATTTATGACAAAACTAACTAGAAAATACATTGAAAGAAATGTATTTTCTAAAGGAAAATGTATTAAAATGTATGACAGAATAACAAAACATAAATAAATGGATTATAAGTATTTATTACGAGGCCAGTCCTCGAGGCCACTGTATTCCACACACCGCAAGGTAGACAGAGAACCTAGAACCTAGTATTAACAAACTTCCTCATTTTCCACCAAATTCTGGTAATGAAGAAATGGAAATATAAATTTAAGTAAATATTTCATCTCCTCGAGTGGGGATCAAACCCACAACCAGTCGGTTTTACAGTCACACTTCGTGCCGCTGCACCACGACTTATAAATATTTAATTTCCTCGAGAGGGAATAGAACCCACAACCAGTTGCGTTTACGGTCACACGCTTATGTTCCTGCGCCACGACAAACTGAACGCAAGTAAATTAATGTAACTTAATTAATAAAAAAAATATTTACATTTCCCGCTAGAATGGAAACAACTTGTGTTCATTTAAAAGAATATTTTTATATTTGTAAATTATACAAACTGAACCCTTCCTACGGAATAACATAAAATTCATCTCATAAACCTTTTTAAAAGCCCATCGAAATGCAGTCAGTCGCTCTTAATGCAAATGCTAGTTATTATAATATTTCTCGAATGTTATTTTAGATAAAGAAATGAAGAATTATAAGTTGAGAGCGAATTTTATACCTATAAATTTTGCTCTCAAGTTATAAATTAGAGGCCGTCATGGCGCAGTGGCACAAGCGTGTGACTGTAAACGCACTGTATGTGGATCCGATTCCCACTTGGACGAATAAATTATTATTTATAAATATTTTCATTTCTTCACTCTGGTAGCAAGGCAAAAGCGCGGCGTTAAACTCCGCTATTCAACATATAATGCTTCGAAGAATTCGGCGGTGTGCTACCCTGCTATATGGTGGATACAGCAGCATAAAGCTGAAAATAAAAACTTACAAATTAACAGAAACAAAATATCTACGTATTTATATTTAACACCAAAGAAATTTTAATAATAGAAAATATTTCCGAATATCCATAGTTTGGTATTGTAATGAAAGTGCACGCAATAAACAAGGATGGGACCAGCAATACCGAGATCGAGTTCGTGCCTTACAATATAAAAAGGATCTTTAGTAGTGGCGTAGACGTGCTACGACCTTAAGAGACGGCCGACCAATATTGCTGCATAGATTTGATTGAAAAATATATATTAAATTAGTATTTATTTACTATGAACTGTGAACATAAAGATATGAATAAATGCAAAATTATGCATTAACATCATATTATTATATATCAATGTGAAAAATCCGGTCAAGTACGAATCGTAATCACCTACCGAGGGATCCATACCATTTTTACTAATCTAGGTCAACGTCAACGTGACTTGTTGTTTATTATGTGTAAATCAACGCCGCAGTTCATCTTACCAGAGTGTGAAAATTAAAATAATTCATTGCTCCAAATAAGGAACGTCACGTGTACAGACGGATGTAGGCTTTTCTACTATTCTTAGCCACTTTTTGTTTTTTTTTATTTAATCTTTATTTAATCTTTTGTTTTTTTTCTTAATATAAATTAAATTAAAAGAAACTCAAAAAATTAAATTAAACATACGCACACAGAAGGGAAGACAGAGGGAACCTAATGTTTAGACAATTCGTTTACCAATTTCCCCTTAATTTTTCATGCATTGCGTGTTAAGTGGCGAAACTCAACGCCTTGATGCCTTAATGTCAGAGCGAAGAAATGAAAATATTAATACATAATCATTTATTATATCAAGCGCGGATCGAATCCACAACCATCGCGTTACAGTCACATCTTTGTGTCTCTGCGCCTCGACGGCCATAAAAGAAAGTTGTATGACTTAAATATAGGAATAATATTCATATCCTTGCCCTCTCCATAATTTCTGATGCCTAAAGCAGTGTTTATAACCGTTATATGTTAGCGTTGTTACAGCACAACGTATGTGGTTTAAAGTAGGATATTAATGGGTTGCTAGCGCAATGCAATGTAATATCTGAGCTCCTAGCATTGATTAAAATTAACGAGGCCTGCCTAGAGTCAAGGTGCATTGGATTTTTCACATTAAGCTCTACGTAGAGCTAGCTGGTTGTAAGATTGTAGAAAGTTTTTACAATAAATTTTAGCATGTTTAGTTTAACGAATATTTATCCAAAATAAGCGTGGGACTTTAACGCAAAAATTTTGGATTCGATCCTCACTCGGGGGAAGGACTTTGGAAAATTCTCTAATCTCAACGCCGCGAAATGAAAAAGAACTAATTTCAATCATTTTACAATTCATAGAAAAACTTTATTGTTTGTTTCCCAGAAATTGTATAGAAAGGAACTTACTTGTCTCTTTATATTAGAAATGTGGCGAAGAGAAGAAAATAAAGCAAGCGACATAAAAATATAACAAAGCAAATGTAGAGAATAAGATTGTTTGCAACAAATTGTTTCAATTGTCTCCTTTTTGCTGTATTCTTCAAAAAACTATCATTTCATTTATTATTTTAAAAGTATACAGCTTCACGCTGTATCCCGCACACGGCAGGGTAGGCAGAGGGAACCTAGTGTTAAGACACTCCCGTTCCCCACTTTCTGCCGAATTCTGGAGGCGTTGCGTGTGGAGTGGCAGAACTCAACGCCGCGCTTAACCTCGACACCAGAGCGAAGAAATGGAAATATAAATTTACGTAAATATTTCATCTCCTCGAGTGAGGATCGAACCCACAACCAGTCGGTTTCACAGTCACATCTCGTGCCGCTGCGCCGCGACCGGCCTCAAGTATACAGCGTGAAGCTAAAAACAATTAAAGGCTTAAAATATTTGTTTTCCAAAGTATTTTTAGCTTTTATACCTAGCTTGTCTTGTCTGAATTATTTAGAAAATATTTGACGTAAAAATGCATAAAATAGCTAGCGCAATTTATATGACTATTTGACGCGCTGTAATGTACCAACGGTAGCTGAGAAAATACCGATATTGGTGGTATAAAGTTATTTGACTACTCTACTGAGTAACGTATAATTTGTTCGTACTAACCATATTTCTTACTAATATTTAAAATATTTAAACAATAATAAAATAAAAAAAAATAAAAAAATAAAAATAAAAATATTTTATTATCAAGCAACATAGACTCATATTTACCTACAATATATTTTAATCTTTATACAAAGATGATGTCAATCTTAATAAAATATTGATATAATAGTAGTGCTAATTTTTTTTATTTCAGCTTCACGCTATATCTTGCATGTAGTAGGTTAGGCAGAAGGCACCTAGTGTTAAGATGTTCTGTTCCCAACTTTCGCAATTTACTGAATTTTCGAGGCATTACGTGTTGAGTGGCGGAACTCAAAGCTACTGCGCTTTGCCATGCTTAAAACTTAATTTCTAAGAAATTTTATTCTTGCACTTTCAGAACACAACTTGATAAACGTCTTGAAGTATAAGCACTTTAAAACTTTATGAAAGTAAACTTGAATTCGATACATTCGGTGATTATGGGCTCGATAACTCAATTGTCATATAAACTAACACAACCATGGCGTATTTAATCTCAGAAAATGAGGAAGGGAGTGTCTTGACACTAGGTTCCATCTATTGGCTTCCTGTTGTGTGCGGGATATAGCTGACAAAAAAAACTAACATACCGCTAAAGCAATATTGGCCATACATTATTTTCATGAAAAATCCTATGTACAGTGAGACCCGTAAGATAAACGTCCGTGAAGGAGCTGTGAATCTCCATAACGCGTTATTTACGGACCGCCCGACCCTGTTATTGTTTGTTTCTCCCGCAACAATTCTCCGCGCCAAGTGTTTTATAGTCTCATTATTAATATTTTCACCCTTTTTTTTGGTAGTTTTTCTTGTAGCTTTTGTCGGTAGACTTCTTTTTCTAGATTTACTCGTAGGTAGACGCGTTGGTGGTATGAACAATCTGCTTGCTATCGAACTAGGATGAAAATTTTAAAATATGTCATTTACTTACCCACCTTGTTGTTGTGGGGGACAGAGTGTCTTAACACTAGGTTCCCTCTGCCTACACTGCTGTGTGCGGGATACATGATAGATAGAAATAATAAAACATAGATAGAAAAATATTTATTTTTGTAATACTTATTCAAGAGGAATAAAAAGGAAAATATATTCTTAACAATATTAATTTCTAAATAAACATTTCCGAGATAAAAAAATATAAAGTTCGCTGTCGTTGGTAGAACGCTGAAGAGCCCTGATGATCTCATCCCACCCTTTCCGTAGCCATCGGGTCAGCTGTCATCCTCATAACCTCGTTCTTGACCTCCCACAACTGTATCTCTACGTGCTCTACGTTACTCACACGTTCAAATTATGGAACAAGTTACTGCTCCCAATTTAACCTGAGTGCTACAATAAGATTTTTTTTAATAATATCTTCAAATCTCTTCAAGGCCGGCATTTTTTTTTCAGATAATGTCTGTATAGTTTTTAAAAAAATAAATATTATATTGGCTTGTAATTTTTCTAATAAGAAAATAGATTCATTAATGGATTTCATTCAACATTTAGCGATAATATTCATTAATTACATAATATATAGTTAGGAGTGTTATTTAATGTTAAGAATATTATGTTGGTTACGTATAGATTCCTATACGACACTTACTCATCACGCCACTATGACGCGATAGCGTCATCAATTATTATTATTCTACCCTGCAACTTATTTGTGAACGATGATATAAAAGGTTGCACGGGCGTTGTACATTCAGTCTTGGCTCTGGTGTGGTTCAGAGTACTACTAGTACTCTGCCACTGACTAACCTCGACTACTCGGATAGTTGATTATTTAGTTAATCAATTATTATTGTAATTATGAATGTGGTTAACACCTATTTGTAATTGCACTGGGCTGGAGCAGTGAAGGCGAGTGTTGATATATCGGAAAGGGTACCCTGAAGCCTACACCTGTGGTCGCAAGTCCCAGGCACTGCTCCATCCATACTTTTCATCATTTAAAGGCCATAAACAATATTAGTTACAACTACCGTCCACATCTGATATATGATCGATACGACTACCCTCTTGTTATTTATCACATCCGACATATGTGAGAAATATGTCAGGATGTACGAGCGGTAACGATAGTGATAAGTACTTTTGTATTGTTTTTATTTATTAAATTTCTAACCTGATTCCTAATTATATATTAAATTATACAAAAAAGTTATCGTCATTCCGATAATCAATTTATTTTTAAATTATTTGTTATTTTTACAATATCAACGAGAAAAATTTACATCAAACAAAAACTATAAAAGCATTGACTGTCCAAGATTTTTTTTCAATTTCTCTACACATATTAGTATCTACATATATCATATAATACGAACATGTGTTTCATAGAGGGCTCGTATAAAATATTCAAGGCGGCTTCGTTTGTTTTATTCATGGATTTGCTGCTTTGTTACCTTGTAGGCACGTGCGTGCATAAATTGGCATTCCCATAGCACTGAACTGAAATGAACTGAAATTATTTGAGGCCGAAATGTAAAGAGGAAACCGTTAAAACCACACATTTACAAAATTATTATTTATATTATTGTTAATGAAAGTTTTACCATGCAAAATGTGGTAACGTATATTTAAAATATTGAAATACTGGCTTTACAGTCTGGCTACACCCGTTTGTTTGTGGTGTTTAAATAACTAAGAGTTGTGTGACCTGTCATAAATTCTAATCATCAGAAGGTAACTCTGACCGCAGGTACGGTGGGTTACATCGAAACTATTAACGTGATCTTATATAGCTTAGTTTTTCTCAATAAATGGAGTATCAAACACAAAAATATATTTTAATTCAGAGCCAATAATTCCTGTGATCAGTGGTTTCAATCAAGCAAACTCTTCACCATAATATAACTTTAAATTTATATATGTGATTTAATCATTCTTCTAATGTAATAGGAGTGTTTTTATAATTAAATATATTACATCTCTCAGTATAAGATAGAAAGGAAAAAACCTTGTAGAATAAAATATATTTTATTATAAAAAACTAAAATAAAAACTGTTTTACTTTACAAAAAGAGACAATAAAACGTACGTAACGTAGTTACTTGTGACAATAATAACAGCTTTGAAAATAAACTCTACAAAATTCGTTGCAAAGAGAGTCAGTCTGAAAAAATACTCAACGCTAAGTTTAATAAAACAACGCTTGCATTGCTCTCAAGAAAATGAATTCCGTTGCGGTTCACTTTGAGCATTCAAATCTGAAAATTGTGCTTACTAATGAAATATTTGTGGGGTCCGGGGAAACAGGTTGTGAAATTATGACATTAAGTTTCTGATTTCTGTCTAAAAATCACGGGAGTCGTTTGTACTAAGTGAGAAAATTTACACATCCTAATTATATGTGCAATGTAAGGTATTATAAGTTTTTTTTGTTAGTTATTCAAATGACCAAAAATATAAAAAAAAATACATAAAGGAATATGGCAGGAAAAAGAAAAAAATCTTGTTTCCGAAGAATTTACATTATTAACACTTAAAGAAATTTAAGCTCGGTATTGAGTTTTACAAAAGGCTTTTGTGTATATGTCTATTCTACTTAATAAATTTTCAGTTGCACTGTGCAAAAATTTAAAAATAATGAATACTGTTTAATATTATATTAGTTAACATATTTTATATGTAAAACTAAACAAAAGTCATATCTAAAATCCAATGTATTTATAATAATAATAATAATAATAATACTCTTTATTGTACACCCATAAAGAAAATAACAATAAAATATATAACAGAAAAAAACGGAAATGTACAAGAGGCGACCTTATCGCTAAAACAGCGATCTCTTCCAGGCAACCTTAAGGCATAGGATATACAGGGGAGGAAAATGGTTGGGGTGTAAATAATAATTATAAT
>DWQW01011146.1:0-11636 GCA_018249695.1 Heliconius erato demophoon
CAGAGCACGAGTAGTGCTCCGAGCCACACCAGAGCCAAGACTGCCCGTACAATATCCGTGCGGTCTTTTATACGATCGCTAATAAATAAGTTGTAGGGTAGAATGAATAAGAATCGTGTTGCCAACATTTTAAACAATTGGAACATGCTTATTGGAACTACGAAAGTGTGGGTTGCATTAAGGTTTCAATAATTTTCACATTAGTAATCTTAAGTGCTTTGCAAACGTAGGTACAATATATGAATAATTCAGTAGTTAAAGCGGGCGAAGCCGCGAGCGGGTCGCTAGTTTTATATATATTAAAGTACAATTTAAGCAGAAGCTAAAAAAATAACTACAGCAGTTTCATCACTGACCGATCGATATCTCTTTATAGGTCGAACAAATTCTTTGCTAATATTCTGCTTATATTGTTATTTAATCTGTCTTTAAGCTGATGGGAGGAAGAATACTAATTTATGCGATTTTCATGATAACCTATTACAACATTCTTGATGAAATCAAAGTTTGTAGGCTTTTAAGAAGCTAGTGTCAAAACACTTTGCTTAACGCTGAGTTGAGTGGCTTAACTCAACGCCACGATCTGTTTGACCAGAGAATTAAATGTTTTCCTCTAATGGAAAACGAATCATCACCATTAAGGATAGAAATTATAAAATTTACATATTTCTTTACACTACAACTACGACACACTTGTGGCTAGTCGTGGCGAAGGGGTGCCTGTAAACGCTTGTGGGTTCCATCCCTACTTGAGGAATAAAACTGAAATATTTATTTACATTTATATTTTCATTTCTTCGCCTTGGTGTCGAGACAAAACGTGGCGTTGAGTTCTGCCACTCAACAAGCAATGCCTCGAGAATTCGGCGGAAAGTGGGGACGGAGTGTGTTAACAATAACCTCTGCCTTCTCTGCTGTGTGCGGGATATAGCGTGAAGCTGATTTAATTTTTTTGATTTTTTATTTACACGAACATTCAAATGTGAACTCGCTCTTCAACAGCAAGAAAATGAAAATAATATAAAATATTTTATTTTTTCGATTGGGAATCGAATCCACAACCTGTCGTGTCTACGCTTGTGAACTTGTGCATAAGCATAGCATAGCATAGAATTCGAACCAGTGCCTCTTGGAGCCTAGAGAAATGATAATAACATTTTTTTTTATGTTAGAAACTTTTATTCCTTTTAAACTCATCGAATTCACGATGTCACATCCTATTTTTAATAGCTTCACACAGTATACCGCATATAGCCAGGTAGGCAAAGAGAACCTAGTGTTAAGATTCTCCGTTCCTTACTTTCGGCTCAATTATCAAGAAATATTGCATATTGACTGCCGCTGCACTTTATTTTGTTACGAGTGTGATGAAATGAAAAAAAAAATCCTAAAAGGAAATCGAATTCACTACCATCGCCCTTACAATCAGAAGCCGTGCCACTATGCCACGATGACCTAGTAAATAATCAGCGGCCTCAAAAATAATAGTCTATTATCGTGAGGTGGATACGTCCACATAACGTTACGTTCTAATTAGAGCGGACGTTAGCCAATTAAATTGTATAACAGGTGTGGTCTTGTATTTTGTATGTAATTTTAATTGCTTTGTATATTTGGGTCAAGGTGATAATATGTAAATGAGGCTGGCGTGGCGTGTGGGCGTGTGACAGAATGGCTGTTAAGGCGATAGTTGTGGATTCGATTCCCACTCGAGGAAATGAAATACTTAATATATTCATTTTCAAATGAGGAGCTGAAAGTGTCTTAATGAAAACAGGGATGTTAACACCCTACTATAACTACCTACTACCATAATATCTGCGGAATGTAGTGTAATGCTAAAAAAAACTTTTTAGTTTGATATTTTAGTATAATTTAACTTGTCTGAGTACTCTTACATAGTTTCCACGCCATTAATAATAACACATGTCATCATCAAGTGGGAATAGAACCCACAGCCTATCGCGTTGACAGTCGCGCTTGTATGGCCCCCGGGCCATAACTGGCCTCAATTTCGCAGGTATTTTAGGCAGGCATCCTCTAAGAATCATCTAATGAGAGTCCCCAAAACATTGTGGTTGGACCAGCTGTCAAAGTTAGATAGACTTGTGCCAACAACGATCGTCGATGATAAATCGACAACTATGACTGATTACCGTACATATATTCCTACGCTAGTACCAGATACAATGTTTAATAAGTATTGGTTAAATTAACCAATATGCAAAACACTTTAGCGGGGTCGTGATCTCTTGGTAACCGTCAAGAGGCACGGGTTCAAATCGCGGGATTTGAACCCGCGCCTCTTGACGATTACCAAGAGATCACAAGTGGTCAAAAGTGTGTTTCGCTGTAATGCTACTCCTCTTAGACAGTTAAACCTACAGCTACGGTGATCCCAGCGAGAAGTAGTTTGGTGATAATTGTAATTTTTTGAGTAAATGTCATAATGTGTCCCATATATTTAAGCTGTGGAACGTTTTCAATTTCATGTGCACAATTTGACCAACCAAACCCAGCGTGTGCGGACAAGACAAAATTTTGCGCAACATAGCTTCGCTCAGCTCCACCCGCCGTATTTATATAGAATTATAATTTTTCGCTTATATTTATAAAACAATTCCGGTTTTGTGGAATAAAAGAGAAAGTAATAACGATAAGTAAGACGGCTTTCAAGAGGTGCGGGATCAAATTCATTCAATGTAAAAAATTGAATATGTTTTCTAAATACCCACCACACCACACATATGAATTGGCTAGCGAAACCCAACGTCAATTACGTTGCCTACGCATTGACTTAGAAGCTTAGTCAAACATTAATATTAATTTTAACTTGATACGTCTATGCGATCTTATATATTAATATATCTCAAATTATCTGGACAGACGAACAGACGGGCAATAAAAGGAAGAATCAAGGGTCCCGATTTTTCTCTTTGAGATATGAAACCCTAAAAATAAATACCAAATACTAATAATTGCTCATCAAAAGCAACTTAAGCTTGTCAAGTAAACGTAACATGGCGAAACCTTCTTAAAAGCTTTTTGTGACATATCAAGTTTATTAATATTGTATTTTATTTTCTGATGGTTTGAGGTATACTTTGATATTTTTCAATTTAATTTTCTTTTGTCGTCATGATATAGGAGTACAGTGACTATTCGTGAACGCGACTATTGGGGGTTCAATTTCCACTCGAGAGCATGAAAATAAATGAATGTTTATTTTTTTGTTTTTTTTTGTATTATTAGCTTCACGCTGTATACCGCACATAGAAGGAAACTTGGAACACATCGTCGTGCTATGTCTCGTTATCAGAGCGAAGAAATGAAAAAAACGAAACAAGAGTCTGCCTGTGATTTTATTGGATTAGTTCGGTATGTGAGCAGGTTCGGCAGTGTAGGGGTGCTCCTCTGCTCTCTTTAACTGAATTAAGAAATTATTTGTCGCAATTCCTTTACGAGCAAAAAACAAAAAAATCCATTTTTATCTTAAACAAATTTGCGAGCTGTCACTAGTTAAAAATTTTAAACAAGGTCAAGTTCCTTAACCATCGAAAAATCATATCCAAATATTATATATACTTTTTCTGCCTCTTCTGCTTGTTATCTCTTCTCTATATATAATAAGACAGTAAAATATTTTGTCTGTATATTTAGTAATTTTGACTGAAATGGATAGAGGGACACTTAAAAAAATTGTAGAAAGCAAAAATATATTTTTTTAATTTCTTGTCTGTCTGTCTGTCTAAATGTATGTCCACATTTTTCTCTGAAAGTACTGAACCGATTTACTTAAAAGTAAAGTTTGGTTCATCAAAATCGGTTAAACTCAAGGCATTAGTTTGCCTGCGAATGTTATATATATAACAAAGACTCTTGGCTAAAGAATGACTCGAAACGTCTTGGTTATATGACTGTTGATAAAAATATATATTTTTGAAGCACTATTATACAATATTTTATACAATAAAGTAAACAAAATTGAATTGTTAGTGGAGATTACCTTCATAAATCATAACAGTTAAATCGTAATTAATTCAACACAGAGATAAAGAACGATTTGATCTTCAAAGAGATATCAAGCAAATATATAGATTTTTTGGTTCGTTTGTTTAAAAATAAAACTATATAAAAATGCCTATGTAAAAATATCCTTTCTATGTGTACTCTGTAATAACTACATATTTACCAATAGTACATTTAGCTAATAATATAAATAACTAATTTAAAAACTGTAGATTAGTTAGTATGAATTCATTACAGTTATTTTACAAAGAATATTATGAATCCTTACCCAAATCAATAATTTAACATTTAAAGCTGTTTCTAAAATAGTAAATTAAATTATTAAATAAAATAGTATATTAATTAAAAAAACATAACATAGGTAAAAAGAA
This sequence comes from Heliconius erato demophoon, assembly GCA_018249695.1. Taxonomy (NCBI): domain Eukaryota; kingdom Metazoa; phylum Arthropoda; class Insecta; order Lepidoptera; family Nymphalidae; genus Heliconius; species Heliconius erato. The sequence goes on from DWQW01011146.1 coordinate 4,401, forward strand.
AGTAATGTTACAAGAATATATATGTGTAATAAATAATTAGCCTTTTGTATATTTTATAAATATCAAATTTCATCGTATTTTTAGTTCAAAAAATTCAAAATTTTTTATACAAATTACGATAATGTAGTTAAAAAATTATACTAGAAGTCATTATAGTTGTCAATCAATTCTGTTTATTAAATCAACAATCATGTAATTTAAGCGGGTGAAGCCGCAGGCCCCTATTAATATAATATTACATAGAATTTATATTATATTATATATAGATATGTATGTGTGTATTATATACACAGTTTTTTATGATACTCACATACAAAAGACACATTGTTCTACTAGAAATGTCTCTATGAAGGTCGCTTTTGAAAACTGAAACTATTGTTCTTGTAGTGTAGTGGGATGTATTTAATGTGTCACAGTTTTATTATGGTTTGCAGTTTGGATCTTGTGTTGAGTATTTTTTAATGTGTAGGATATATGTTTTTTTTTTAATAAAAACATTGAGTATGGATGGGGCTTTTACTCGTATGTTTTTTTTTATATTTGATCATAACGGACTCTTTTAGTAGTTTTTTCTTTTTTAGAATTCTAATTAGTGACAACGACGAAATTTCGTAAGTAGCTATCTTATCGATATAAATATTTATTCGATTTTTTTAATTTGTTTTTATTTAGTATTTGAATTCACAGTCACACACACAGTCGAATTATAGAATAAATACCATTTTAACGCCGGTCATGGCGCAACGGCACGAGATGTGACTGTAAAACCGACTGGTTGTGGGTTCGATCCCCACTCGAGGAGTTGAAATATTTACTTAAATTTATATTTCTTCGCTCTGGTGTCGAGGTTAAGCGCGGCGTTGAGTTCTGCCACTCAACACGCAATGCCTCCAGAATTCGGCAGAAAGTGGGGAACGGAGTGTCTTAACACTAGGTTCCCTCTGCCTACCCTGCTGTGTTCGGGATACAGCGTGAAGCTGATTTATTTATTTTATTTTTTAAGTTTATATCTTTCAAACTTGCGAAATATTTTATTTTAACAGATTTATGATATTACTACTTGGTTTGGGCATGTCGAACGAATGAGTGATGAAAGAATGGCAATAAAGATTTATGATGGAAAAGTAAGCGGTAAGAGAAATAGGGGGAGACCTCGGTTGATCTTGGAAAACACAGTATCGAAGATACTGGATGAAGGTCACGTAAAAAGCATGATGACAGTGGACGAGGCGAAAGAGGTATGTAGAGACCGTAGCGTTTGGCGCTCCGTTCTCTCTGACTACCCCGCTAGGGATAAAGCGCGAAGTTATAGTATAGTATGATTTTACTATATAGTAGAGTAAGTAGAGAGAAATTATTATTATTTTTTTAGGGAAAATGGCAAGGCAAGAAATGAAAATATTAAATATTTCAGTTCCTCAAGCGGAAATCGGAACCACAACCTGTCACGTTTACAGTCACATATTTGTGCCTCGGACCTGCGACTGGCCTCAATAATACATATATTAGGTATATTTGTGAAGCCCAAGCATCTAAATCCGCGAATAGATTACTAAAATTTTAAATTTCTTAGTTGACTAATTTAATTTTTTTTGACAAAACAAAATTCGTTTAACTGCGTTACTCATCAAATGTCCCGTAAATTGGGCGGTGCGTGAGGAACAGTGTCTTGTTCCCTTTGCTTACTCATATATATACAACGTGAAGATATTTTTTGTCTCCAGAATTTAATGGAGTGTGGAGAACGGAATATCTTAACACTCGGTTCCCTCAACCCTACCCTACTGTGTGGAATACAGCGTGAAGCTATTTTATCCATTTTAATTTCTGTTACTTTAAAGAAATTATAAAATAGACTATTTAAAATTTAATATTTGCAACAATAATATAATAATATTTATAAAGGCTACTTCCGACAAAGTTCGACTTGAATATTTACTCAAAGTGTGTATTCCGATTCGTTTAAAAGTTATAAAGGTTGTTTTAGATAGAATTAACATTAACCTTTGTTAATTAATAATATTAAATTCTATAGAAAATATAAGATAACGAAGTTGTCTCAACACGCAATGCCGCAAGAATCCAGCGGAAACTGGGCAACGGAATGAATTTATTTCAATTATTTTCTTATTTCTCCCTCTAGCAAGACTAAGCGCAATGTATTATTAGATTAGTTTCACACGGTATCCAGCGTATAGCAAGGTAGGCAGGACCCAGTGTTAAGACACTCCGTTCCTCACGGACCCAGTATTAAGACACTCCGTTCCTCATACACCACTCAATTTTTGAGACGTTGCGAGTTGAGTGGCGGAACACGCTGTTGAGAGATAAAAAAACATATAATTTTATACAAAAACAATTTAAACTAAAACTTGAATCCGACCATAATGATCATAACGAGTAGATCTACCTACTTGTCTTATCTCCTACTGCAATATTTATTAATAAAAAAAATCCAGTCGCACATTTTAGCCGTATATAAATAAAAATATTACGCAATTCATACATTGACCCGGCAGAATTTAACACCGCGCTTTGTTTCATTAGACAGAAATATAATAATTATTTAAATATAATATATTCCTCTGAGTAAAGTTGAATCCCGCACCACCACGCTTACACCACGCCTCCACTGAGCCACGATGACCTCATAAATGAAATTCTATTTATAACAAAACAAAAATGTAATAATATATAAAAAAGTACGTATAAAACAATATGTCTCTCAGCTATCTCTAGTTTGCAGCTTTAGCTTTGTCAAAAGCTAGTGTAAGTCATTGTATGAAAAATTATTACGGCGACTACTGAAATGTATGGCTGCAAAGTTAAGCTGAAAAATGTGTATACTCATCGGTAGGTATACGAGATGGCTGTAAATATATGGTGCTGTAGTGGCGTAGGGGACGCGAGTTCGATTCCCGCTCAAGGGAATGAATTGTTTACATATACTCGCTCTGGTAACAAGACAAGAGGCGTTAAGTTGTGCTATTCAAAACGTAATATTTCAAAAATATGACGGTGCGTGAGGAATAGTATCTTAACACTCCATTTGCCTACACAGCTATACGCGGAATGTAACGTGAAGCATTTTTTATTTAATATAAGAGATGTCAAATTTATATTTTGTACATTTTATTCCCACATAGCAGGGTAAGCAGGGAGTACTTATTGTCATAACTCTCCGTGCTCTATTATCCCCTCCTATTAAAAGCATTCAAGAAGAACAGAATCCAGCGAGTCGCTTTGCCTTGCTAGAGCAATGAAATAAAAATAATGCATTGTGCTTAGTGGGATTTGAACCCACGACATCAATAGCTGTAAAAACAAAAGTTTATTCCACATAAGTTGTTGATTGGGAATTCAACAAAATAAACATAACAATTTATCTCAGTAGCCGCGTAAATGTAAAAAAAATACATAAGACAATATTTATTCAGTACTGCATATTTTTACATATAAAAATTCAGTAGTTCAATTGATACTGTATGATGCTTATCTAAATGTTTTTGGTTCAATTCCCATTTAAAGTATTTTTTTTTATTTAGGTTTTTTGAGAGGTCTATCGTTATGTAACGTAACGCTACTGTTACGGGTTCGATTCCCACTCGGGGGAATAAATTATTTTTATTTCATTGTTCTGGTAAGGCAAAGAGCAACGTTAAGAAAATTGGACGATTTGTGAAGAATGGGGCTGAAGAATGCTTTAACACTATGTACCATGCTATTTTACGGGATACATTATAAAGTTAACTTATATACATAAAATTTTTACTTTACAAAGTGACTGACAGACAACACACAGCCAAACTACTAAATGAAATTTAGCATGTAAAATCCTACACTCGAAATTCGTACGGGAACGTAAAAAAAAGTGATTTTACGTTTTATAGTTTACATAAACAAATTTTCGGGCGTCCAGTAGTATTTTTATTCGATTAGTTTTTTTAACATCACGCTGTATCCCGCACATAGCAGTAGCAGCTGTAGGTAAGTAGAGGGAACCTTTGGAACCCAGTGTTAAAACACTTCTGTTCCTCACTTTCTGCTGAAGTCCGAAAGCATTGCATGTCGTGTTACCTCGTTACCAGGGCCAGAGAAATGAAAAATGTAAATTTTTCAGTGGCAATCGAACTCACAATCTAATCTTAACAAGATTAGATTTAGATTAATTATAACAATATTTAAATAAGTGCAAATCAATACATGCAAAGTCAGGGCACTTTAGTTAATAATATTTCAATTAAGGCCGCGTCAAATAAAGTGAGAATTTCACCGTTTTCCAAGTCATTTATTATTCGTGTCGATTATAGAATGTAATTTATATGTATTAAAAGATATATATATCCACACCGTTGTGGTGCTGCTCGAATTGTATACATGATGATTGTGGGTTCAATCCCTATTCGGGGGAATTAAATATTTCTCGCAAATCACCCTTGACAGAAAAAAGAAGATGTTGAGCTTCGCCTTTCAATATGTTACGATATCTCGAATTCAGGTGAAATATAAAAGGAAGCATATAAAAGAACGCGCGTGGAGGTCCTATCTGCTTACCTTAAAACGCTTTTATTATAAAAAAATTCTAACTTTACTAAAGTCAGCAAATATTACTTTGTAAAGTTCCATCTACGAAAAATTTTAATTTTCAAAGAAACGTTATTGTAATTTTGTTTCGTTTCGTCACTGCGTTCATCTCGCACTGCCCAATGATCTAAACATTGCGTGTTGGCGGAACTCAACGCCATATGTTGTCTTGTTGCTATAATGAGGAAATGAAAATGTTTTAATTTTACCGAATGGAAATCGAACCCACAACTTAACTTGTATCGGTGTGCCACGAAAACCTTTTACAAATTACTTCATAATAATATACAGATCGTATATCGCAACGAAAAATTTTACTTATAAAAGCAATGTTGTAATTTAGGTCTAGACGTTTCAGCTGAAACAATTTAGGGTAAGCTATTGTTAGAAGCTGGTAAAAGTAATAATAGTATTTTCAGTAATATAGTTAAAAATATATTTTTATGCTGCATTCCGCGCGTGCCCTGCGGTAGGCAGAAGGAGCCTACTAAAAACACTCCGTTCCCCACGGATGAGTAGCGGAAGTCAATTTATGATTAAATTTAAACTAATTAAAGGGATCTTTTACTTGAAAGGGACACTACTAATAAATATAAACGTAATAAGCGGGTTCAAATCCCGAAGTATACAAAAAATATTAGAATTTCTTACATTATTTTTTATATTTCTCTGAAAAGCTTTCTTTTTAAATAAACTAGGAAAATTAAGTATCAAAAAAGACAATTTGTACTAATTAAGTGTACACTACAAAATATTTTTTTATTATTATATTATTATTTCTGAGGCTGTCATAGTGGTATCGTGTCTGACTGTAATCGCGTAAACGGTCGTAGGTTCAATTCCCACTCGGAGGAACGAATCATTTTTATATCGTAGTTCCACGCAATTTGAGACATTGCGTGTTGAGATGCGGAACTCGTGGCGAGACGGTAGGGGAAAATTGCGCGGGGCAAGAGAACGGGGTATCTTAACACTAGGTTCCTTTTTCCTACTCTACAAAATGCGAGATACAGGGTAAAGTTAAAAAAATGATATTAAGGAACTCCGCGCTTCACTTTCCATTTTATTGTGGTGGAACACAACGCCGAGCTTACATATGGAGGAAACGCAAACACTTTTAACTACTAACATTCGACACAATCGGGACCACAATCACCGCCTCTACAATAATCTACTCCTACCTATCCTACTGTGTAATAACGTCAATTTTATATACATAGCTTAAAGTTCATCTCAAGGCAATATTCTAACGTTAAGACATAACATCAATGTGTACATAACCTACTTCAAGTAGAATAATTTTAGCTTTACATGCTAAGATACTAAGTGAATATGCTTCATACGAAATATCGAGTAACAGTATCAGGGACTTCTGGGAGATCAGTAATATTAAAAAAAGCAGCCTCACGCTTTTTATATTAAAAAAAAGCAGCTTCACGCTTTTTCCCGCATAACAGGGTAGGCAGAGGAAACCTGGTGCAAAGACACTCCGTTCCCCAATTTTCGACGCATCGCCTATTAAACATATGTATAAATATGAGAGTATTTATAAACCTCTTTCAATTCTGAGGACGATCTTGAGATGCTGTTTTATTTATAAATTTTCAATTTATAAATACGAGCTGAGAATGCGACGGAACGTGGGGAATGTAATGTCTTCTTGGGAACGGAGTGTCTTAACACTAGGCTTCCTACGGCCTACCCTGCTCTCAGTGCGGGATACAGCGAGAAGCTATAAAAACGTTTTTCAATACATCAGTATTGAATTTATCAGTATTAATAAGCATAATAATATAGGTCTTAGTTGACATAAGTAGTTATATTATACAAAAAATTATTAATGCTTTTAAGATTTTATTTACTTTTATCTATAGGGGAGAGGGGGGTAGCTTTGAACAGGGGCACTTTTGAAAATATGTGTTAACAGAGCTATTTTAAAAAGAAATTTTGTTAGATTTTTTTTGAGTAGTGGCAGCACTAACCTGCACACGTATCACTTGTCACCGCTGATATATGAGAGCCCGTGGTTGAGTTACGAGGAGTGTTTGATTTTGAGTAAAATTTTATACATTTTTAAATAAACGCGTAAGGATTGCAGGGATCCAATTCATGGTATATGGTTTTATTTTTTCCTCTTTTAGTTAGAATTTTTCATATATCATGCAATAAACTAGAAATTAATACAATTTTTAAACTTTTACTGAAAAAAAAAAACGTTTTTAATTTTTCAAATACCACTGAGGCAGCTTTGAACAAAATAAGGGGGGCAGTTTTGAATATTATTATATATAACAAAATACCGCGAAAGAAAAACAAAACTAAACTGAACTTTTCTTTACAAAAAACTGACTCAAAAATGCATTTGGAATCAGAAGAGGAAGTGACAATTTACTGTGACGAGAATGAAGATTTCTGTGCGTATGAAGACTACGTAATGGAATTAGACTACCACTTAATAAATATTGGAGACTCCATTTTAGCGAATGTTTCATCATCTATGAATAGTAAAAAAGAAGCTTGTACATTTTTTTTCTTTACGTCACTATACTATATCCATGTTCCTTTAAATTTAATTTCTCTAAGTTCAAATTAGGGTAATAAGCTGTTTATTAAAAAATATTTTGTTTTATTTTCATAATATTAGGTTTATTC
>DWQW01011147.1:0-11634 GCA_018249695.1 Heliconius erato demophoon
TACGATTCATACGCAATTTAGAGGAAAAAATGCATATTGTTAGAACAAAATAAGTTCACGTACGGATGTTAAATTATTTTATATTAAGTTTATATGGCAGGCGTTTTATTTTATTTTTCTAATTTATATTTTTTATGTACCTTGTGTACTTTCAGTGGTATAGCATATTGTCTTGTTCTTCCCACCCATCTTAGACTGCTTAATAACTTAATAAAAAAAAACTTATACTCAAAAAGACGAATTCAAAGCTAAAGTCAAGGCCATCCTGGATAAAGTTATGATATACCCATACAAACCACTATATACACTATAATACATAACATTTTTTTTTATTTTCTAGTGTTATAGAAAGTTATTCAATATATATAGATGGGTCCATCCTGGTCTCTTATTATAAATATAAAATAACATATTTAAATAATATTATAAACTTTAGTAAAGAAGAACATTGCATTCCTTATCTATGTATGTGATAACGTCATTCACATAACATGTAATATAAACATTTTATACCAAATATGAAAAAAAACACACTAATTGTTACCAAGTTATTTCGTAACAAAGTAAACAACTTAAAAGCATAATAAATAACTCTAAGTAAGTTTCAATAATCGTCCATACGATATACTGTATCGGTAAATATAGTTACATTACAAAAAAGGAGTATGTTTACAGAAGCTTTCCATTACACGCCGAGTTTATGTATCGCTGAGTGCAACACAAATATAGCTGTTAATGGATATATTTCTTAAACTTAATAGTTGCAAAGTTGAAATATATTGAATTATATAATGTAAAGCTTTCAAATAGACTGTACCAACAGTTTCAATGTAATGTGTATATTATGTATGGATTAATAGCGTATATATAATACGCGATTGATCCAGTTAATGTTTAGAAAAAGTGCGGCATTGAGTTCCACCTGAACTGCAATAAAAATGGCATGAAAAAGCGTTAAGCTGCAAAAAAGTTCTTTGCAGTCAGCGTTGCTAGATTTTATCTTGGAGAAAAGCTTTAGTCTCTGGAATTGTTAGTAACTTATTGATACCAGAGCGAAAAAATGAATATATTCAATATTTCATTTCCTCGAACGGGAAACGAACCCCTAGCCTGTCGCCTTCACATTCACACTTTTGTGCTTCGACTGGCCTCGCATATATGTATTTACATACATATCTTCTATGATACATAAAGCTAGCTCCGATCCGTGTGAGTGTATCTATTCATTATCATTACAAACTCCCTTTGGCGCTCCAAGCCCTCTATTTACGAGGACCTAAAACATAAATAACCGATCTCATCCGATAATCTTCAAATAGCCATATAAAAATAAAGCCGTAATCGCCGATACGACAATTTAGTTAAGCGATGGAAAAAACTAAGGAATTTCATTTCGAAAATGGCAATTTAGATTGTTTTGCGAAATAATTAAATGTCTGTATAAACAGGTATGTTACTCTAAATCATATTATCTATAAAGATACAGCGTCCGCCTGGAAGCCTGACGGTTATGGGTTCAATTTCCAGTTGGTGGAACGAATGTTGTCATTTCCTCGCTCTGGTAAAAAGACAAAACGTGGCATTGAGTTCCGCCATGTAACAATGCAATGTCTCAAAAATTGGACGATCTTAATACTAGGTTACCTCAACCCTGTTATAGGCTCCCGCCTACAACATAAAAAAATATTGTAAATAAAACTTAATCTATTTATAAAATAATAAACTTGAAATTTGGTGAACAAAAATTGATAACCGATTTATATGTACAGACGGGAGGGTCGTCTAATGTGATCGCAGTAACGCCATTGTATGGACGGGTTTTTGTGGTGATAATCGAATAATAAATGCGCCCTTCTAGTTTCTGCCAGCGGGTCCTTGCTGTTGCTATAGTTAGAACTGTATATTGAAAGCGGAAAGTCATGTTGTGTATTAAATTTATATTATACTAGTGGGCGCGCGCAGCTTCGTCTGCTTATTTGCACCCTTAGGGGTGAATTCTAAAAAACCACAAAACACGTGTTCAATAAAATATTTTTAACAGTCTGAATTTATTTTTTTATAAAAATCGGTGGCGATTTAAAGATTTTTTCCATATAAACCTTCCATCCCTTATTTGAAACCTTAGGGGGTGAATTCTAAAAAACCATGAAACACGTGTTCAATGAAATTAATTTAAGAGTCTTAATTTCAAATTTTACAAAAATCGGTGCCGATTTAAAAAAAAATCCATACGCACTTTTCAAAATCCCTTCTTAGTGGATGTCCAGATTGTGAAAATAAACATCTGTCCAAATTTCACGTTTCTACGCACAGCGGTTACGGCTGTGCGTGCGTCTTATCTCAGTCAGTCAGGTACATGTCCTTTTATATATATAGACAAGTCCTTTTATATATATAGATGAGATGATGAAAAATTGAGAGAGATTATAATCTAGATCTAACTATATTAGTATACTTAAGGTCAAGAACAACTGATTCCAATTGAAAAAAAAAACAGTTTGCAATTGATAGTTCATTTGTCAAGTAAGACTATAAACTATTAAATACCGCCGGGACCAATAGAAGCAAAGTAAAAACAGCAATGAATAAACGGGCTCGAGTGTTAGGAATTCCGGTAGCATGATGGACAATACATTTTTTTCTATTTTAAGTAGCGGGCAACGCCAGAGGTATAGCTAGTTTTAGCTTAAAGTAAATCGATATTGTATTGACTATTATGACGCTATGAGACAGCTTCTGACTGTAATCCCGATGGCTGTGGGGCCCTCTACTCGCATTTAAAAGAATAAACTTATTTCGTTTCGTAATACGGAATACGGCTCGAGTCTTACCATCCCACACGAAATGTCTGAAATTCAAGCATATCGTGGAAAACATAAAAAAATTCTCTTTATTCTTATCAAAACAAAAAAAATACTACCGCTAAGTATATTTGAGGTCGTTGTTTTGTGGAGCAGGGGCACAGTAGTGTTACTGTAATTCGGTAAAAAGAGAGAACGGAAGTGTCTTAATGAGAAAAGGGTGTTTTAATACTGGAATCCCAGGTTCCCTCAACCAACTTTGCTGTATTCGAATTACAGCGTAAAGCTAAAATAAAGTATATTACTTCTATAACACAAATTATTATTCAATAAATTATTCATCCAAAATAAGCACAAGTGGGGTTGAAGATCGTGAACACTTGCGATATAATAAAAAACGGCACTAATGTTAAATAATCCAAATAATTTCCTATAGACCCGATAGTTTCTTTGTGTAAACATATTGCTTTAAATGGAATCTTCCATTGTTGTTAGCAGTTTATAAGAATATGAGTTTTCTTGATGATTTCTGATATGTTCGTGTCTATTCAAACGTATTCGATAAATTATTTCGTGTTATCCGGTAAAGAATCGTATGATATTATATAATAGAATATATAAATTATTTTTTTAAACGTTGAATAGAAAATTTAGCTTCAAGTGTCTATGATAATATTAAGTTACATTTAACAAAATTATACGTAAAAATCGTAATTTAAACATTTCATATATTCACCAATAGCCAAGCTCACCAAGCTCGCCTTCCAAATATGTTGTAAAGTGCGGCGTTAAGCTCCGCAATTTCACACCCAATGTATCGAAAATTAAAGTAAAAGCGAGGAACAGTATCTTTTAACACTGTAAGTATGCGAAAAAAAATTAAAACTAAAAAAAAATGCTTGATTTCAAAATGATTCTGAAGTAGGTATCATTAATATATTCTACAATTACTATCCAACCCACACTCAACGTACACGTGTTGAACAAATTTTCAAATTAAATTAAAATGTGATATATAATATAAATTGCAAAAAAAAACTAGAACAAGATTTTATAAAATGTCACTAATTAGATAATTATTTTGAGCAACATAATATTTTATATCCGGTGCTGGTTCACAAAGACCGACGCCCCACTCGTCAGCTAACAATACGTCAAAATAGGTCGTACGTAGATACTTTTAAATATAATTACGAAAAAATCTAGATTTTTTTTTTACTCTTATTTTTTTTTATTTCACGCATTAGTCAAACAGAATGTGAATGTGTTTGAGCCTAACCGTATCGTACGATGTAGGTCGAGCATTAATTTTTTTTTCTCATGATTAAAATAAATGGAAACAGCATATGTATTGTATTTTACTGTATTGTATTGTTGTTTATGATTTTTTTTTTATCTGGCTCCGATATTTGCGATTGTTGGTATTTACGCACGTTTTTTTTTTAATTTGTCTTAATAATGGCGGATGAAAAAGATCTTTTCATACTTATAATGTGTATGTAGAGATCAATTGACCTCGAAATAAATGTTGTTTTTTTTTGCATTTTTATTAAATTCGACTAAATTAATTATATTTATGTATATTGTCTCCAGGTACAAGTAATATAAGTATGTGTAATTTTTTAGCTCTTCGATGTATCCTGAGTATTGCAGGGTATGCAGAACCTAAGTTTGAAACACCCCTTCGACTTCCTGCTCAATTTTTCGAGACAATTGTGGGTTCGCTTCGCGTTCCTCCAAGCGGGAACCGAACCCACAATTGTTGCGCTTACAGTGACTACTTTGTGTTGTTACGTCACGACAGCCGGACGTCGGTAATTATTCATATTAAATCAATTTCTAACAATCAAATATTTTAAAAAATGTTTAAGTGGTCAATTATAATAGATTAGGATTGGCAACATTTACATCAAAATCATCAATGTTAAAAGAAAAAAATGTATGTAGATGGAAATATATAAGAATAGGCCTAAATAGCTCAGTGATATAACATATACGTTGAAAAAACTAACTACTATCTAACTAACCAAATACTTCCGAAGATAAATTAAATTGAACAATAAAATAACATACTTCATTTTCTTTTTTACCTCCATTATAATATATTCGAAAAGCTATAAATCTTTTTGAACAGCATTTCAAATGAAAAACCTCAGTTGACATTGCAGCTTGTGAAACCATCCAGCTTATTTCGGCCAAGACTTAAGCGATACGTCTATCAGCGTTTCGTTGCCTTTGAAATTCCACGATATTTTAATGACCACTATTGGTCCACTTTTACTTTTTAATTTTATTTTTATTCCTTACTAGAAACTTCTGCGCTTGAGCTTTGATTGGTTTTTTTTATTTACAACTTGAATGGTAAATAGAGCGCGGTGTTTACTTCCAATGAGTTTTTAATTTACCTTTTTACCGCTTTTATATAATTTTTCTAATTTTAAAACTTGGCTTATTAGTTCTGCGCTGTTTCTGTACTAAAAGGAAAAAACCTTACAATTTTTTGTATCTTTTATTTTTCTTCATTTGAAAGACATTGCGTGCTATAAATTGCTTAGCCCAACTACGCGTTTTGTCATTTTTATAGCTTCACGCTGTATCCCGCGGCTCAAAGGGTAGGTAGGGGATCTGGGAACCTAGGATTAAGACACCCCACTTCCCATCGAATTCTCAAATGCTTTAAGATCATTTTGAATACCAGAACTCAACGCTGCGCTTTGCCTTGTTTCCAGACCGAATAAATGGAAATATTAAATATTTCACGCTTGTGCCCTGCGCCACTACAGGTCCACGGTCTTTTTCTATTCATTAGAAAAATGGTGGCTCCATTTTTCTAATGGATGCAGTGGGACAGCGTACTACTTAATACAAGTCGTGTCTTCAATTTCCACTCAGAGGGATTATTTTCTTATAAAGCTATTGCTATATAAAGCAGAGAACAGAGTGTCTCAACACTACACCTCCATGCCTACCCTTAAATGGAATGAAAAACGTAAACCTGAATAAAATATAACATTAACTAAAAACAGACGTACTTGTCACACACACCCTATAATGCAATCGCTGAAAATATATTTGTGTTTAATTAGTAGTACTATAATGAACAATACTCTGTAGCGTTTTGTCCAATTTATCTTGAACTTTGTCGCTGGTGTGAGTTTGTTTTAGCCAGTCCCAATTTTAGATTGGACGCGTATCACAATGAATATTTCTATCGTTGAGTATCTATTAGCTGTCAGCGACAGAGGCACCTGCTTATACTTTGTTAATTGAATTCCCATTCATATAAGGGGATGATTTATATTCTTTTGTTTTGATAGATATTTTTTGATATACCTTTTGTTATCTCGTTTGTGGATTTTAAAATTTACCAATTGAAATATGTAGACTTAAATTACTTTTTGTGTTGTTTATACAATTTTGTCTTTGTTTCATCCTGTATCTCGCATATAGCAGGATAAGCAATTAGAAAGATTGTCTTTCCTTCTTATCTCTCCTTCTTATCACCCAAATTCAAGACCTTACGAGTTAAGTTTCGTACTATCATAGAAATAAAAATCCTTTTTTTTATTTTTAGTCGAATATTTATGTGAATGTTACAGCGATTTGTAAATTTCGATTTCATTTACAATATGCAATCGTTAAAAGTCCTATTTGGAACAAATATACATTATAAGTCTATCTGCAAACGCGATGGTTGTAGATTCGGACTCCACTAGGGTATTAGGTTATTTTCTTTTTCACTCCAATATACGAAGTACGGCGTTAAATTACGAAAAATGATCTCAAATAAATTTGAAAGGTGACGAACAAAGTGTTCTAACTCTAAGTTTTTTCTGCTCATCGTACATGCGGGATAAAGCGTGAAGCTAAAAGAACTCATTTTGTTATCCCGATTACAATAAATAAAATAATCTCTTTCGGTTATCTCATTATAATACGTCCTTCTTAACACCTACTTAGTTGTATAATTTCATTTTAATGTGAGAACTATATTGATAACGTCACACTCTTAGATAATGTAATCCTTGACTCAATGAATGCATCGTGTCTTTAAGCGAAGCATTATGAAACGTTTGATATTTAACATGATAGATTTACTTTTATATCTGTACATTATAAAGCTGAAGAGTTTGCTTGGTTAAATTAGTTATTCTCAGAAACTGTTGGTTGAATTTGAAACATTTTTTTCTCTTGGATAGTCCATTTATCGAGGAAGGCTAAAGACTACATTACATCTCGTTAATAGTTTCAATATAGTGTAACCCACTATAGTCGCGGCCGAAGTTTCTTTATTATTCTCCATTTGGCCACGGGGTGCGAAGCCGAAGCTAGTAACACTATAAGTGTCTAACTATTGTGGCTATTTACTATTATATTATTTATAATTTTTATATTATTTATAATTATTTATTTATTTTATATTATTTATAATTGTCGTTCATCTCGCAAGTTCAATTTAATTAATATTAAACTGGCATCAGCTATTTGAAAAGTTTTTAGTATATGTATATTTTTTAAATTATTTTATATTTATGAAATATAGAGATGATTACTTTATATGGGTAATTAGGAAGAACCTATAAAGATAACTTTTTTTCACCTGTAAGAGATCTAACCTTGATGTCTTGTTTTTTCTCTCTTTTATCTAAAATATTTCCAGGATTGGCACACCCAGGCACCGCCGCAATTTTCGAGACACAAGCGTGTTAAGTTTAACTCAACGCCGCATTTTGTTGAAATAGATGAATAACGAAAACCAAAAAAAATGTTATACTTCTTTAAATTACCACCTAATATTATAAAGCTCCTAGCACGTCGACTCCTCTGCCACCAAGTAAAACAGAACGCGGCTTTCATAAACATTAAATACATTAATCATTTAGAAATTCCGTACAAACGTTCGATCCAAGTTTCGAGTTTCGCTAACGACTCTGCGAGAGACTCGCTGCCCAGTCCATTATTTTCTGAAGGGAATTCTATTTTTCATTTTCGCTTCGCTCTCCGGCCATAAAAGCTGACGTATGATTAAAGTTCTTCGTTTGGATATTGGTGAAAGTAGGTTATTTCTTTTAGTTTTGTTTAATTTTAGGGGATTAGGTAAATTATCTCCTGAAAATCATTTATTGAGTGTTTTGGAAAATATTTTATTTAAAATATAGATCTTTTGACGCTATCTCCTTACCATTGGAGCTGGGGCGTCACATAATGATTGGGGTTCGTAGCCCCATCCGGGTCTTAAGATCGGCCAAGACTTGTTGTCCTGCTTCTGCCAATAAACATTGCACTACATCTTTCGTCACAAACTACTTACATACAAGCTATTACATTTCAAACATAAAACACAACTCTAAAGAAAGTTTTTCTGCAGGCAACCAAATTTATTACACATACCTACAGAAGAAAACATTCGAAGCGATATAAACATTATCAAAGGCCTACACTAACCCAGGAAGCATTTTACAGGCGCTACACCGACGGCTATAAACCACTGTCGTTCGGTCTGTTATGTGCCTTTGGAAACCAACGGTCCCAGCCCCATAAATTTTTCATGAGTCGCCCATTCCTTCGTGCTGGAGTGGCGATTGAAAAAATGCGATTCGCGATATTGCTACGCGATTGGTCGGAATGTGTGAAGAAAGGGAACTATTATTATACTATTTACTGACCGCTGGTGGATTTGAATTTTAAATTAGGCTTTATTATTGTACGGTGGTTGCTTTTTTGTGTTGTTTAGGTTTTTTTTTGTGTGGGGATAGATGTTTTGGTGATGAAAGGGATATATTTTAAATGTACTTAAAATGTAAATCCTTTTACATTTCTCCACTATATATAATGCATTAAATAAAAAACAATTAGATAAGTACTTCGTCACACTAAATATAACATACTAATGGTACTTTTACAGGTAAGAAAATACTCGAATTACAAAATAAATAATCAAAGCAAAGGCGCAGTGATTATGGTACTAATAATCAATTAAGGTAGATTCTTATTTTTTTGCTTCACGCTGCATCCCGCAGATAGCAGGGTACACAGAGGGAACCTAGTGTTAAGACACTCCGTTCACAACTTTCCGCTGAATTCTGGAGGCATTGCGTGCGGAATACAAGGCAGCGCTTTTGCCTGGGAACCAGAGCAAGGAAATGAAACTATTAAATAATTAATTTCTCGAACCCACAACATACTGCATTTACAGTCACACTTTGTGCCCTTGCGCCACAACTGGCCTCAATCAAGGTAGGTAACATATACTGAAAAGCCGTCGTGACGCATAGGCATTAATTTTTTTTATTTCCTTGGTTTAATGAAGCATTGAGTTCTACCACTCAACAAGGATCGTCTCGAATTTTAGATCAAACAATCTAAATTTACTTAAGATAAGCTCTAAATCTAAATATAAAGATAACATAATTGGAATACCATAAACTACATACAGACAAACCCCTTCCATCTTATTATACTCGTATGTGTTGGAGATATAACGTTACAGCGCATCCATTCTATTTCGTCTAAATCCCAGGATTTCAGTATCTTGCGTCAAACTTCGGATTCACCAAATCAAACTGTAATGACCCGGAATAAAATACTATTTGCCGTTTTCGCTACCAAATTTGTTTTATAAAGGAAATAGATATTTATTAAGCTATTCAGTTAATTGAATACCCGCTTTCGACATTAGTTCTACTGTTTTTGAGCCTAAACAATTGTCAGTTTTGTTTAATGATATTTTTTTTGCCTATATTAGAATTGTTGAAGTTAATTAATTAATTATTAAAACGGCGTACTCGTATGTGTATTGAATTTATATATTTGTGAAAGGCAATGAAAAAGGCAAAAAGGCTTATAGCAAATTATTCTAATGCAGATGAAATTTTATAACAATATTAATATTATTAGATTCACGCTGTATACCGCACACAGCAGGGTAGGCAGAGGGAACCTAGTGTTAAGACACTCCGTTTCCCACTTTCTGCCGAATTCTGGAGGCATTGCGTGTCTCACTCAACTCAACTCAACGCCGCGCTTAACCTCGACACCAGAGCGAAGAATGGAAATATAAATTTAAGTAAATATTTCATCTCCTCGAGTGGGGATCGAACCCACAACCGGTTTGCAGTCACACCTCGTGCCGCTGCGCCACGACCGGCCTCATTAATATTCTGTATTAAATAGATAAATATATTTATTGACTTAAGTGGATGTGGACTTTGATATATTAAAATAGGTCCAATGTTCATATTTTGTAAGTAGATTAGAGATTTACTTACAAAATATATTTAATGCAATCATAATAATAAAAAAATACTACAAGTTTTTTCTATAGAATAGAACAGAAAAAGTAATGCTACAGCTTCATTTTCTAAAAGTAAGAACATGCTGAGGAATATATCAACCAATTTCCTTCCAAAGAACCTTCTTAGTCTTCCAGAGACACTCTCAAAGCCAATATCAGAACTGTAATTCGTTAAAAGAACTCTATTTAACATAATCTGGAGCGACGTCCGAATATAAATTAACAGTAGACACCTGCACTCGCCTCCGCGTCCGGAACAGTAATGAAATGAAAGAAATTGCAAAGATTCAAGTGCTAAGATTGGTCTGTCTACAGATGCCGTCTTCAATTAAGGTGGCATTATTCGCTGTCTTTATTGTTTACAGACTTTGGAACTAGAAGTTTGTTCGTGTAATAGTTGTTGAAGCTGGATTTTATTGTTTTTCTTTTTTTGTTAAAATTTTGTTATTTTTTGTAATATATTTTTATATTCAAATAAAATTTAAGTGTTCTTAGATTTTAGATTACGAGTTAAAGTTGGACGTGAAAAGAGAACACTAGGTTTCCTCTGCCTACCTACCTATCAAATTTTATATATATTTGTAATTAGTATGTGTATATTACTAGAACAAAATCTTAAATTGTCTACTTTTCTTTGATTTTAGACTATTCTGTAAAAATAGAAAAATGGAATCCACTGCAATTGGCAAAGTTAAGACGGAGAATCTTAACCGAATCACAATACCGTCTTATTCTAATCCACAATATTAAGACTTTACCCTTCACAATTAATACAAAGTATTTAAGTTCCATTCATCAAAACAATGATCGATCAACATCCAAAGCCGAACGGTCCTAAACCATTTTAGCCAGTTTTGCATCAATCAAGCTACAGCCCAACATTTGTGACGCACCATTTATAAGATGAAGGCAGTATTATAATTTATATTAGCATCGAAATCAATTCCACTATGTCCACTTGCGTAGTTGAATTGAATAATCAATGGGCATGCAAATGAGCGGCAACAGGCTGTACCCTGTTTTTGGACCCTGTCTCAGATTGCAACTGCTAACAAACGGAATATTTAAATGAGGATTTATGATTAAGAAGAGAAGTTACAAATTTTTTTTTAATTACGTTAATGTATATAAGTATTTGTACTGTATATAAAGACAACTTGTAGCCCGCAGCTACGTTGGCTTTTAAAACTTAAATTTTGTTTTATCTCATTCCCGTAGAAAATTCGGATAATCTTATTTTAGTGCTCATCTAACACTCCAAAAACCTACATACCAAATTTCAGCGTTCTACGCCGTGTAATTTGATTGTGCGTTGTTTATCAGTCACTCAGTTACAGAACAGTTTTATGTAGATTATATATGTATTTAACTTCACATAATCTAGCACAGAGGCCAAAACCTTAGAAGCCATCTGATATATTGAACATTTTCTTTGGTACATTTTTTTGCAAGGGAAATAATAAAAATGACTATTTTATTTGCAAGAAGCAATACTCGCAAAGCCGCTTGTAAAACTTTATAGGGAAGCCGATTCTGAAT
>DWQW01011148.1:0-11634 GCA_018249695.1 Heliconius erato demophoon
CAAATATGCTCCGTACCGAAGTGTGGAAGGAGCTTCGACAGCTCGATGAATACGTCCAAAATATCACAGTGACTCTGGACAATGGAGAGCAATTCACGTATAGAGAGGAGTGCGCGAGGTGGGAGGGACAGTGCTTCATCAATGATATATTGAACTTGGACAAAATTATTGGCGAGGTGAAATAGATATAATATTTATTTTATAAGATTCATATATTAGTTTAAGAATTCCCATTTTTTATATATATTTACTAACTATCTATAAGTTTTTCCTAGCGATGTTATTAGATAATTTATTCACTAAAAATATTTTAAAAGTTTATTTTTTTACTTCCACGTATCTAAGCAATGGCAGTCTAAAGATAGAGAATGGGGTATTCTCTACTTTCAACTCGTTTAGAAATTATGTATGCGAATATTGACTGTTTTCAAGCACTTTATCTAACCAGCCCCTGGAATTTAAATAAAAAACAATAATATACAACAATCACTTTCAGAGTTCAGATAATCACTGATAGCGTCAAGTTATTTTCATTTCATACCTAAAACAAATTGAAAAAGCAAAACTAATCTCAAAACAGATACGATTAAAAAACGTATTTCATTTTTTCGTATAATACATATATTTTAAAATGATTTAAAAAGATTTAAATATTACTTTAATAAAAGGTTATTTTCTATGAAATTATATAAACGGATGATTAATGCGAGTTCACGACTCGAACATTTGGCCGGTGAATTTTAAACAATGGCTGTTACTCATAGTGTTGACTAAAACCACTGATTTTAATCAACACCATACAATATGCTAAATGCTTGCAGGTGTGATTTGTCAAACTACTAATATTGTTGTAAGTCTTGTATGAAGTCCAAAAATAACGCATAGTAATTACTTTTAAGCATACGTAAATAAAGCAAAATCAGTTTAACATATATCTTTTTCTCCCACATAGCCAGGTAGGCAGAGGAAATCTGGGAACCTAGTCTTGAGACACTACGTTCCTATTAAGACACCATCGCTCCCCACTTCCCGCCAAATTCTGGTGGCATTGTGAAAATGTGAATTGAGTGGCCGATCTCAACGTCGTGCTTTGCTTCTTTATCGGGCGAGGAAATGAAAATATTGATGAGATTCCTCGAGTGGGAATCGAACTTAGAACCTCGTATTTACAGTCGTACAGTTGTTAGTTACATAATATTTTCACAATACAGAAACATATTTCTATAGTGTTACTAATGATTAAGGTTTCTTTCTGAACCATGTTAACTTAAACAGGAAAAAAAAATCTTACAATGACTATGCCTGGTGTTTTTATTTTACTATAGTTTCTTTTAAAAGAAACGATAATTTATCTAAATAAAAAGAGCCTAATTGAGTAAACACACATATTTAGTTAATAGTTAAGACACAAGCTTATTTGTATTCAAAACAAAAACAGTTTACTGTGTAGATATTTTAAACCAAGGATTTTTACTATAGATTAGTGTGATATATTTTAGTTAGTTCTTGCTACACATTTTTTTCTGATTTACTTACAATTGTGGGTTTTTGTTACTAACTACTAACTTTTTGTTACTTTAGATCTTTTTTCTCTTCATTATTGTTATCGCTCGTGAATATTAGATATAAATTTAAAAAAAATATGGCTTTTTTTGCTTTCTATTTTTCTAAAGTTTACCTGAAGTAAGTTAATACCAGCAAGTTAATCATGTCTTTTTTTCGACAATCATAAAAAAATATAGGAAAATGAGTAAAATAGTCCTAACGAAATGCTTAAAATCTTACTATTTGGAAGCTGAATCTGATTAGATCGAAATATGGCGTTGAACTTTGGGCATAAAAAAAGCAACTTAAATGCTTCAAAACAAAAAAAGCATAACTCAATTTTGTCCCTATCCACGCTATTAGTCACATATTTACTAGCATTATATTAGTAATACAATATATTGTAGTAATTCAAGATAATATATGTATATATATACTTTAACAACCCTGTGGTACACCTAACAATGGAACTCACTCAGCCGTTACGAACCACATATTTATTGTTTTATTGATATTATACTCGGCACGTCAATATACAAGTCTCGCTAATGTTATTTGTGAGGTACCTGTACGTGCTGCTATAAAATTGTATTGGAAGATTTTTTTTAAATATTAATTATATTAGGTACCTACCTATATAGGTAGCAAAAACCTGCAAGGGTCTGTTAATTTGGGGTATTTCCATGCTTTTTAGGATTGAGTTACCTTTTTTTGGATTCATCCAAGACTAATTGCAAATTTCGATTATTCACCAGTCAAGTTTAGTTTGTTAGTAGATAAAAATAAACGTATAATTTTTGAACATTTTTTGTGAGTTCGATTCCCACTCGAGGAAATAAAATATTTTATATTTTCGTTTCGTCGGGGCTACGAGGCAGCCTTGAGTGTCGGCCACTCAATATGAAAAGCCTCCAGAATTTGGGGGAAAGTGGGTAGCGGAGTATCTTAAGACAGGGTTCCACTGTCTACCCAACTACATGCGGGATACAGCGTGAAGCTGAAAAAAAAATTGGGATGTATGTATTTGACTTCACCTGATAGTTGTGGATTCAAATTGAGTTAAATAAATTTAATAAAAGTGGTTTTAGATTTGACTTAACACACCGAGTTAACACACCGTGTCTCTATGCATAGGAAGGAAGAGTGATTTATCGCTCGACCCGATAGACCCCGCAGTATATAAATATGAAAGGTGTTTGAAGACAAATAATAATAAATAAAAAAATAACTTACCCTTTTAAAATTATACAACATTTTATTTTTACCATATTAATATTACTTCACGCCGTATCCTGGACACAGCAGGGTAGGCAGAGGGAACCTAGAGTTAAGACAATCCGTTCCCCACTTTTATCCGAGTTCTGGAGGCGTTGCGTGGCGGAACTCAACGTCACGCTTTGCTTCGACACCAGAGCGAAGAAATGAAAATATAAATGTAAATAAATATTTCATTTCCTCGAGTGGGGATCGAATTCACACTCGATTTTACAGTCACAGCGACTGGCCTCGAACTGCCCTGGCCTTTTTTTTATATTACTTGCCGACCCTCAAAAAGCATAAGCACTCTTGTAAAGCACTTTCTATAAGAGAACAATACAATAAAATTTAGTAATGTAGGCACTTTTGTTATACTATTGACAAAATTCCATGTAAACAGGTACCATTCAATCTTTTGTTCACGATAACGATTTTGCTGCGTTCTATAATGGTTCTACTTTATTTAACTTTAGGTACTTTTAATGCTAGTGTAACATCTTAAAATTTGTCTAAAATATACCTATGATTTCTTTTATCTATATTTTAATTAATATAAATAATTATTGATTTTTATACTATATATAAAATCCTATTTACCGTTTAATTTATTTTATTTATAGTGTATGTATGTATTAATTAATTTAAAATTACTTTTTTTGCACATTTTTTACACTTTTTTTTTTTTTAATCTAATTTCATCATTTTTTTACACATTTTCATGATAAGACTTAAAGAAACAAATAATTAAGTGAATATTTTGCTTTAGGTTGAACGTGGGGAATTAAATCTAACATTTCCAATAATGTTTAATCCGGTCACGTGGGAGGCTCACGCTTTTCCCGTGTTCTTTGGCGGTTCAAAAGTGGTGGACGATGTTATTGAATCCGTACCAGCCGTACAACTCGTGTGGTTCATAAGAACAGATAATAAAATACAACAAAAACGGTAAGTTTTATTAAATTTGAATTTGAATGTGATCACAGTAAGAAAGTGTACAAGCGGTGAGTGTGGGTTCGTTTTATACGAAAAAAATTCAGATATTTAAAATACTATTTTTTTCCAATATGGATACGTTTGGCGCTCCGTTCTCTCTGACTATCCCGCTGGGATATAGAATGAAATTAAGTCAACATAGATTATTAAAGGATACAACACAAAATTCATAGTAAGTTTTAATATAAAAATTTAAATTTGTACAAATATAAGACAAATAGTTTTTCTTTCAGTTTTCAAATATCTAGTGTATTAACACTTTCATAATGATAATATTAGTTATTTTTAACCCATAACTTAATAGATTTTTATACAATATTTAAAACCAAGCGATAGACAAAATTTAAAAGCGTTTTAATCACCACTTTAAATTATGTCTTTGACTAATCTGGTACTGTAGATGTCGTAACCCTCTTAAGGTACGCTCTTCTGATGCCATTCGGCCATTACCATACAGAAAGCTATCTCAAAACAAACTCAACTCTCAAGGCAATAACATTAAAAGTAGATAAAAATTGTAAAGGGCAATTAAAACACACGAGCGTCCGCTAGTTTTATGTATAATATCTCTGGAATTAACAACACACGCAAACGGAAATTAAGATCTGAGTGGTAATCGTGATTATATTTAAAGAAAAATAGATAAAAATCATAAAAAAGAAATAAAGAAAAATCAGCTTCACGCTGTATCCCGCATATAGAGTTAAGAAACGCCGTCCCCTTCTTTCTGCCGAATTCATATGTATAATATGAATTCGGCAGAAAGAAGGCCGAAGAAGGCCTTTCTGCCGAATTGATATTATAACTGACGCCAGTCGTGGCGCAGCAGCACGAAGTGTGACTGTAAAACCGACTGGTTGTGGGTTTGATCCTCACTGAAATATTTATTTAAATTTATATTTCCATTTCTTCGCTCTGGTGTCGAGGCTAAGCCCGGCCTTGGGTTCTGCCACACAACACGCAATGCCTCCAGAATTCGGCAGAAAGTGGGGAACAAAGTGTCTTAACACTAGATTCCCTCTGCCTACCCTGCTGTGTGCGGGATACAGCGTGAAGCTGATATTATAATAGTTGAGTGGCGGAACTCATCGCCGGGATTTTGCATTGGTGCCAGAGCAAAGAAATGAAATTATTAATACATAATAATTCACTCCCCCAACTAGGGGTCGAACTCACAACTGTCGCGCTAATCACTTCCTTGTGCCCTTGCACTGCAATTAGAGAAATAAAAAATAAAAGAATGACCATATTTTTTTTATGTTCTATAATTTTATGGCTTGTTTTCAATTTCTATAGCACGCAACTTTTCATACATAGCAACACTAGCTTAGATAATGGTTCGATCTTGACACGGTTTGGAAAACAGTTTCGAATACAAAACACTTTGTAACATTAAGTGAGACGAATAGAAAATTTAACTGATCTAGACTGAGATATGATTAATCACAATTGATTAATCATTAAAAAAAGTTCTTTTAATTTTAATTTGTTATCACTCACAGGAAAGTAAAATGATTATTAACAATAATTTTAAAATATATATATTTTACTCCCACACTATCTCTATTGAATTCTTATTTTAAAACATTTAGAATATTTCTTATAGTGACAAGAATTTATATAATAGACATCTCTATAATATATAACTTTCTACAAATAGTCGTCTTAATGACATTATATAATCATTATTTAAACAATAGATAAACTATTTGATTTGAGATAAACTATTAATAGATAAGTTATTTGTTAATTCAGAGGATATATTACAATTAATATGAAATTAACAGAATAATAATCACTTTTTAAAATTCAGTAATAATTACAATGCCTATTTTTTGCAGTGCCTATCTGTGCAGTGTTCTTTTTTTTAGCTTCACACTGTATGTAGCAGAAGGAACCTAGAGATCAGTACTAAGACACTCTGTTCTCATTAAGACACTTCCGTTTCCCACTTGTCGCCGAATTTTTGGAGACATAGCCTGTTAAGTAACTCAACGTCGTTAAACATTTCATTACCTGGAGTGGGGATCAAACCCACAACCTATCGCGTTTACAGTTACACATTTGACCCACTGCGCCACAGTAATCATTAAAAATAATATAATTATTTTTCAGAGGTGCAGCATGGGAAGACGCATTCTTAGACGCCGTAGGTGTGGCCGAAGATACAGGACGATTTAAGCACATATCGATCGCACGTTTCGCATCACGAACATTGGATCACGAACTTGAAAAGAACACGAAGACAGTCATACCATTCTTCAGTTCCACATTCATTCTAATGGGAATATTTTCCGTAGTAACATGCATGATGGGGGACTGGGTCAGGTCCAAACCTTGGCTGGGCCTCCTTGGTAATATCTCCGCTGTAATGGCAACTGCCGCTGCTTTTGGTTGTGCTATATATTTGGGCATATCTTTCATTGGAATCAATCTTGCCGCACCGTTCTTGATGATTGGTAAGGTTTTTTATTTATGTAAATCTAAAATAAAAAAAAACTAGTTAGCTAGTTAGTACTTTTTACATATCTATGAAATATCACAGTCATAAATTTATTAATAAATTCTTTAGAATGAACAGACAATATCACTGCTTTGTACGGAATTTCACATGAGTTTCACAACTTTTTATAGAAAAGCCTATTAAAAGATATTTAATAAATGACATAAATCTTTCCGCAAGAGGTCAATAAATTTCAAATCATATAGCCATTTCATTGCAAGGTACGAAACTCCAAAGTCCGTCGCGGCGCCGTGGCATAACCGTATGACTGTAGACGCCATGGTTTCGGCTTCGATTCCCACTCTGTGGAATGAAACATTTAATATTTTCATTTCTTCGCTCTATCTTGCCTGAGCTATCTCAAAAACTAAGAACTCTTGCTAACAAAAAACCTATTTCAATTTTATACTCTCCTATTCAAAGCTAAACAAACATATTATTTCTAGGAATCGGTATCGACGACACTTTTGTAATGCTGGCGGCGTGGAGGCGGACCGCGCCCACGCTACCTGTGCCGGAACGAATGGCTATTATGCTTTCCGAGGCGGCCGTCTCCATTACGATCACATCGGTGACAGATATGCTGTCTTTCTTCATTGGCATCTTTTCGCCGTTCCCCTCGGTGCAGATTTTTTGCATGTATTCAGGTAATTTTAAAATTTTAGAATGTTTTCACACCATTCTTATAAACTTGGAAGAATGAAGATTAGAAGAAACTTAGAAGATTTTTTTTGTTAAAACAATAAACTTAAAAGGAATATACAATTTAAATACTTTGAGACCCTGAATGCGATGACACTCTGAGAGATCAAGCAAGACTAAGTATTGTTAGTTACAGTCTGTGACACCATATTACTCACTTTTTTGTGTGTATAATAGTCCTTTTACTTTACTTTTTGGTTTTATTATTGAAATATTGATATCATAGAAAAGAACGCATAAAGTTTCCGACATTTATCCATTTACCTGTGCTAGCATAATAATTATAGATTTTTTTATCTACCACAATTTTGAGAAATCCAACATCTCATAGGTATGTCAAAAGCTTTCAGCCGTTTAAGCTGTAGGGCTTAAATAAACAATAACCTTCGAGTAAAAATAATGTTTATTTACTTAATAATGCAGATGTTTATCCACATAGAAAGTTAATAAACATACATCAGCAAACATTTAAGATTTAACATTTAAGATTGAGGCCAGTCGTGGCGCAGGGGTACATAGTGTGACTTTAAAAACAGATCGATTGTGGGTACAATCCCCACTCGAGGAGATGAAATAGTTACTTAAATTTATATTTCCATTTCTTCGCTCTGGTGTCGACGTTAAGCGCGGCGTTGAATTCTGCCACTCAACCCGCAATGCCTCCAGAATTCGGTAGAAAGTGGGGAACGCAGTCTCTTAATACTAGGTTCCCTCTGACTACCTACCTACCTACCTGCTGTGTGAGGGATACAGCGTAAAGCTGAAATAAAAACATAGAGAGTTTTAAATTGAAGTAAATATAACAATATTTTAAATCTAACAAAGTTAGTATATATTTCCGTTTTCACGCTATTATAAACACGCAAAGTCATAAACTATAATATATGTAACTATTACTTACCATTAAAGGTGTTTTACTAGTGTGGTGAAATCACAGCCCAAGCAACCTTCACTTTAATATGCGCTTACAAAATACTGTAATCGTTGTTTTCATGCTTTATTTTTGGTAACGCTATTAAAAACTTAATTAATTGATTAATTTATTAAAGTTAAATTTGTTTATTAATTTATTATAATTAAATTAGTTATATCTTGAAGTTCATTTTATTTCTTTCTTTCATCTAAACGTGTTTGCATCGCCTTTTCCACTTTGTCCCTTTATAAATATTGCCTAAGACACGTCCCATAAATAAATGTATAGAAAGCTGAGTGATAGTGGAGCATACAGTTCGATCGACAAGTCGTGGCCGCCCTAAAATTAGATGGCTGCACAGATTTGATTTTAGGATTTTTCTTATTTTTAATTATTTTCATCCCGAATCAACAATGCACAAAAGTTCAGAGAAAACCTAACTAACTTCAGAGCAGCCACGATTTATTGACCTTACTGTACAACTGAATGCAACCATGCATTACAACTGCAGCACGTATTTATAATACTTTTACATATTTAATTCTAACAACGAAATGATAAAATGAAAAAAGAAACTAAAATGTTTAAATTGTAATCGCTAGTATCTACTTTGCAATGTTAACATCGTAATAAAATTACTATATGAAATATAGTACCTTTGTTGACTTGTAAAGCCATTTCCAGTCTTTAAATTGCAACACAACGACAGCCGTTGCTATAATGAAATAATTATGCATTCACAGGTCTTGCAGTGTGTTTCACATTTGTCTGGCATTTAACGTTCTTCGCCGGATGTGTAGCTGTATCCGGATATAGGGAGAAGCAGAATCGACACACGATAACCTGGTTGAAAGTTTTGCCTGAATCGAGAGCGAGAAAAGGTTTTTTTTTTTGATAAATATTATTTTTTATTATTAAAAAAATATTAACTTCACGCTGTATCCCGCATATAGCAGTATAGGTGGAGGGTACCTATAGTTAAGACACTCCATTCGCCACTTTTCGCCGAATTTTTTCGAGGGATTGCGTTGAGTGGCGGAATTCAACACTGTGCCTTGATGCCGCGCCAAGAAATGAAAATATTAATAAATAATACTTCATAACTCCGAGTGGGGATCAAACTCACAACCTGTCGCGTTTATAGTCACATTCCTGTGCCATGAGTGACTCTATTAATTAGTTAAAAATAAAAATAGGCACTGTTCAATGTTCATATTTATAGTTATAAGTACAAAAAATAAATTTGGTGGAAAAAAAGTTTACTTTTAAATAAAAAAAAATAAGTAAAGAAGTATATTAACATGCTCAAATTTTAAATGACAAAAACATGTTTTCAGAAGAAAAATCCTGGCTGTACCGAGCATTCTGCAGCGGCGGCATCGACAATGCGGACCCAAACAATCCTATAGACAACAAGGAACACTGTATTATGGCGTTCTTCCGGACTACCATGGCGAATTTATTGAATAACAACTTAGTCAAAGCTTTGGTAATAGTAGTCTTCTTAGCGTATCTGGCTGGAGCCGGATATGGAGTGACCAATTTGAAGGAAGGCTTGGAAAGACGCAAATTGTCGAAAGTGGATTCGTATTCTGTGGAATTCTTTGATAGAGAAGACCTTTATTATAGAGAATTTCCATATAGGATACAGGTAATTATCAGTTTAGTAATTGATTTATTGTATGTAACTTATGTACTAAAAACTAATAAATTATTAAAATGAACATACGACGTATAAAATAAACTTTCGACGACTATACCAAAATCATTAAATTTATTAATTTTATCAATTAATATTAATTTTACCAAAATCATTATGTATATATACTAACATGCAACGTGTGAGTATGTACGTATGCGCAATGTGCATTCATTTACATAATTAGCTATTGCAATTGGATTGGATGCTTCATGCATGAAAATTCGGCGAAAAATGGGAAATGTCTTAACACTTGCCTCCCTCTTCCTACTCTGCTATATGCGGGATACAGCGTGAAAGTGGTAAAATTTTAATATTGAAATTGGATATTTACAGGTGGTAATAAGTGGAAATTATAATTATTCCGATCCGAAAATACAAGACGAAGTGGAAACACTGACGCAGAAATTGGAAAATACTTCGTATATATCGAATTCGTTGTACACGGAGTCGTGGCTGAGAACATTTGTCAATTATGTGGACAGGAATAATGATTATTTGAACGTAACGATCGACTCCGAGGAGGACTTTATTGCTAATCTTAAAGAGGTATTTTTAGATTTTTTTTTATTTTTTTTATATTAGAGCAATGTCAACACCAACAAGTTGCCATGATGGTTGTGTTATTGGAATCAATTATTATTTTTTTTATATAAAAATGTAAAAAAAATAATATGGATGTTATATCGACATGTATACGTATAGTAATGTAATTTTTATAACTAAAGTATTTTTTGCGAATGTTATATTTTTCTCGCTAATAATCTAATTTTCACACTAACTATGTTCTCAAATCATTAATTTTCATTATATAGTAATAGAAATTAAAAAAAACAATTATTGTCATTTTCAGTTGTGGTTATTCCCCGCGAATCCTTTCTCACTGGACGTCAAGTTCAACGAGGCCGGAAACGAAATAATTGCTTCAAGATTTCTTATCCAAGCCATAAATATAAGCGGAACGAATCACGAAAAGGAAATGGTTAAAGCGTTGAGAGAGGTTGTTGCACAGTCGCCACTTAATGCATCCGTATTTCATCCCTACTTCGTCTTCTTTGATCAGGTAAACTAGTAAATATATTTTTTCCAGCTGCACGCTGTATCTCGCATGTAGCAAATAGGTAGTGTTAAAACACTCCGCTCTTCACTTTCCACTGAATTCTGGAGGAATTGCGTGTTGAGTGGAGGAACTCAAAGCCGCGTTTGCCTCGACACGAGAGCAAAAAAAAATGAAAATAATTAAATAAGATTTAATAAACTCCCAAGTTATAGCAAGGTAAATAATAAATCGCTTTAGTATAATGATCGTCAGTTCTAATGAGAAACATTAAATTAATGATATGAAATTATTCAACATGTACATAATATATTGAAATCTAATAGATCAATCCAACGCTAGGCTAAGTATATAATTTTTTTTCAACTTCCCGCTATATCCCGAACACAGCAGGGTAGGCAGAGGAAACTTAGTGTAAAGAACCTCCATTCCCCACTTTCCGCAGATTTTTTGGAGGCATTGCGTGTTGAGTGGCGGAACTCAACGCCGCGATTTGCCTCGACACCAAAGCAAAGAAATGAAAATATAAATTTAAATAAACATTTATATATTTTTCTTATTTATTTATTATGCATTTTTTTTGCAGTTCGAGTTAGTGAGGCCAACATCCATACAAAATCTCTGTTACGGAGCCTTGATGATGATGATAACTTCTTTCATATTTATTCCCAACATTCTCTGTTCACTGTGGGTAGCGTTCAGTATCATATCCATAGAAATAGGCGTCGTAGGCTATATGGCACTTTGGGATATAAATCTAGATTCTATATCGATGATAAATCTTATCATGTGTATAGGTTTTTCGGTTGATTTTACTGCTCACATTTGCTACGCATACATGGCATCCAAAGCTAAATATCCTAGCGAAAGAGTCAGCGAGTGCCTTTATTCGTTAGGATTACCAATTGTTCAAGGATCATTCAGTACAATCTTAGGTGTGGTCGCATTGCTTCTGGCCGACAGCT
>DWQW01011149.1:0-11633 GCA_018249695.1 Heliconius erato demophoon
GCGGCAGGATTTTTTTGGGCAACCCTAGTGTAATCTATTCTACTATCATGTATCATTCTTAAATATAAGTTTCATTAGAAAATCTAATCCCTACAGTTTTAAACGATGGGATCTCCACCTATTAGAAATACGCTTATTTACTTATTACATATAGGTACATATAGGTACATATCCAGGCGTTTAGTCACTGCCACTCAACGCGCGATGCTCGAAAAAATCTGCGGATAGTAAGGGAACGGAGTGTTTTAACACTAGGTTCCTTCTGTCTACCTTGCTATATGCAGAATACAGCGTGAAGCTAAAAGAAATATAGATACTATTTCTTTTAACTGTGCCTCAAAAGATAAAAAGGGAACCCCTATATATACTATAGGGGATCCGCCATTATCTTTGTTGTCTATTAAGATCTGTTGATATTGAGATCGTGTGGAAATTATTCTTTGACCAGATCTGTATAAAAATAATAGAAATTCTGTACAATCGTATATCGGCGCCGGCGCCGTCATTACTTACATATCTTGGCACGAGCTTTACAACTCGCTACAATGTGCAATATGTACATGACGTATTGACAATTTTGAGGATTATATTCTGTATAATCTTTTGGAATATAAATAATATTTACAAGATACCTTTATGAACAAAAATAAAATTTCTTCGCGACGCACTTGTAACGTATATGACTCCACAGAAAAGTTGTAATCTTCAAACATGAGTATTTACAGTTGTTTTATGTCCACGAAAGCTCAATATTCTTATTTTCTCGCTCTGGTAACGAGTCAAAGCGCGGCGTTGACTTTCGTCACTTAAAACACAATGCGTCCAAACTTTAGCAAAAAGTGGGGAACGGAAGTGTCTTAATGAGAACAGAGTGTCTTATCACTAAGTTCAAACTCTCTTCCTACTATATAGAGAATACAGCATAAATCTAAAAAATATTGTACGCTATCAACATATTATAACCGACCGTATGCCCTCCTGAGCGCAACTATTTAGTAAACGTAACTTTACTGATAAATTGTTCAATGTTCAAATCACACTTTACACAAACCAAAACTTAATAAACGAAAACGCAGGAACAAATTACAATTTTTAAGAAAAATAACCGACTTCAATCGGATCCCATAATCAGAACTTAACCAAACTTCCATCAAACTACCCTCGATGTGTAACTCTTTCCAATAACAAAAGAATAATCGAAATCGGTTGACGTGATACTTAGTTATACGTTAATTTATCGCGCCCATACCTGCTTGGTTGTGATTTTCTCTGGGATAACATTGTCAGAAATAGACCAAATTAAAGTGAGACTACACGGGAATCATCATATTTCAAATAAAAAAAAGAATCATTAAAATCGGTTTACCCAGTGAAAAGTTCTGTAGTAACAAACATTAAAATAAATACAATCGAATTGATAATTACAGAAATCGGTTAAAAAGGCACGGGCGATCGAAGTTTGTGGCGCACAGCTATCACTATTTGGTAAAATAGTTACTTCTAAGTTCAGTTACTATATCTTTAACTATACCTAGATCATATCGTTTACCCTATCAAACAAATCTATAAACCATTAAACTATGTAAAGAACAAAAAAATTAACGTCGCAAGTCAAGTAACGGCCGTCGTGGAACTGTGGCACAAGCATGTGATTATAAATGCGATGATTGTGGGTCTAGTTCCCATTTGGGCGATAAGGCATTCCACCACTTAAATGTTTCGAAAATTCGCCGGGAACTGAAGAACAGAGTGTCTTAACACTATGTTTCCTCTAGTAGAAACACCTTGCTATATATGAGATATAGCGTGAAGCTAAAAAAACGTTACTAAGGCTTAGACCACAACAGGTGAGTAAAGGATACTTTCTCTTATAAGAAAACTACGATCCCCAAGTATATAGAGTTCATTTCAGTTCATAACACCACTACGTTAAATTAGTATTTTTTGTTGTACTAACATTTTTTAAGTATTTTGCAGCATCTTATGAGGATTTATTTTGTGCATATTAAAAAGTTAATTTAGCCAGTAATATTATTTAAAATTGGTATGAAAAATATAATATAAAATTTTGCACATACTACCTACTAAATCATATATGGGTATTTTAATTTAAAAAAGATACAGATTTTAGTAAAGTTTCGTTTTCGTTTATTACACATTGTAAATGAAACTATTTAACCGTAACCGGATTAATCCTATATTTAGTATTACACATTTTAGGAAACCCGATGTTTTGAATACTGTGCAATAGTCCGTGGTCACGGGTAGACTGAGGTGGCTCCTCTGTCAGTTGTCAGTTTAACTTAACTTATTCATGAAATGCATAATACTAAATATTCGATTCGAAAATATCCACTTAAGTTTCATTTAAATTAATTTAAAAGATACAGATTTTGTATATACGAATATGTACGTACATCGGAATTTCGTCTTAATCGATATCATCACTTGTATTACCGGATACTTACAAACTCCCAAATCAAAAAAAAACAGCTTCACGCTGTATCCCACACACAGCAGGGTAGGCAGAGGGAACCTAGTGTTAAGACACTCCGTTCCCCACTTTCTGCCGAATTCTGGATGCATTGCGTGTTGAGTGGCAGAACTCAACGCCGCGCTTAGCCTCGACACTCGATAAATTTATTAAATATTTCATCTCCTCGAGTGGGGATCGAACCCACAACTAATCGGTTTTACAGTCACACTTTGTGCCACTGTAAAATCGACTGGTTTTGGGTTCGATCCCCACTCGAGAAAATGAAATCTTTATTTATATTTATATTTTCATTTCTTCGCTCTGGTGTCGAGGCAAAGCGCGGCGTCGAGTTTCGTCACTCAAGACCCTTCGAAGTGTCTTAACACTAGGTTCGCTCTGCCTACCCTGCTGTGTGCGGGATGAAGCATGAAGCTGCTGCACTTAAAGAATATTAAATAAATATTCGTATAATCCAAGCGGGCGAAACCGCCGGGGCCGCTAGTCTAGAATATAACTTTCAATTTATCTAATTCAATGTTTGGCACAATGTTTCCGACATTTATATATTTTGTTCTTTAGCTTTAGTAGTACAATCTTGGCACGAACAAACACACATACTTTATTGAATAGTATCGGCATACGTCACCTAACACGTTGTATTTGATACGTGGGAGAACGCTATTTATAACATAGAGATATAACAGTTGAGAATTTGCGGATATTCTAAAATGTTAGATTAACACTGTACGTATAATTTTGAGGCCAGTCGTAGCGCAGGAACATTCTGTGGGTTCGATTTCCACTCGAAGATAAGAAATATTTTATTAAGGCAAAGCGCGGAGTTTCGTTCAGCGGAAATTGGGGAAAGCATGTGTCCTAATGGGAACGAAAAGTATAAATAAACACTACTTTCCCAGGTGGTCTCTGCCCACTCTGATGTGCGGGATACACCGTGAAGCTAAAAAAACTTGCTTGATTGCACTCAAGACACGTTGTGCCTTCAATTTCCACTGATATTTACATCTCTATTTAGTGAAACAAGACCTTCTCACTCAACTCAGTCATGAAATCGGTTGGATACTGGACCACACACGTACGTGTGTTGAGGTGTTTGTCTGGTATACGTTTAAAACGAGGGAAGCTAACACGTAATGCCTCCAGAACACGGCGGAAAGTGGGGAACGGTGTGTCTTAAGACTAGGTTCCGTCTGCCTACCCTGCTGTGAAGCTGATGATTCACTTTTATAAGTTGTACTTTCTATTGTACCTATAATCCTGAAATTGGTACGGAAGATTGGGCGGGAGAGTCCAACTCGCACTTAACGGTTTTTTCATATGAAAGTCCTTTAAAATATGTCCATCAAGAAAACACAGGTTTCGTGAGCAAAACTACATAACTATTTCCAAAGTCGATAGGTGGAAGCCGTCGTTTATATAGCTATTAACTAGAACTATAAGAGGCAGTCGTTGCGCAGCGGTACAGCACCTGATGGTAAAAACGACGGACGTGGATTGGAATCTCATAAGAATATTAATTATATTTATTTTATGACAATATAAAAAAATATAAGCCGCTTTTTTAAACTACTAACTACTCATGACAAGATACGTCATACGGTGGTCATGATGTCATGAGTCATGTCTAATTTTCATAGAAATGTATAAAATATATTATATTTTTCTCCGAGTGCAATGTTTCGTTGCCAATTATCATAAAAAAAGCTCTGAAGTGATACATAGAATGACAGCTAGGATGTCGATGAAGATGAAGAACGTTCTCAGGTGGTTTGTATATTTATGAAGGAGATGAGTAGTAAGTGCAGCAGAGAGAAACCTTAGTAGGCAACTGTAGACCCTCGAGAACACAAAATTGATGACTGGAGGAAAGTTACGTATAAATCATGAAGACTCCTTATGGAAGGCATATATACATAAAGAGGTTGATGATAGTGGGCGAGGTGAAAAAGGTGTGCAGCGACTTTTTTGTTGTCTCCGGCTAACCCGCTAGAAATAAAGCATAAAGCTAACAAAAATTTTAGAGAATTTTAGTTAGTTAACTAGATCCTTTTTTAACACTTATAGTAAAAAAAAATCCACAAAGTAAAATAAGGGTCGTTTAATTCGCACACCTAATAGAAACCCCACCACTTCAGTTAACTCACGTAGTATCAATACAATAGGTACTTGAGCTAAGCGTAAAGCCATAGAAATGAACGTTAGTTCAAAGGTCGGGATCGCATTACCTTGCTACTATGGGACTTTTAATAAAAATATACTGATACTCGATCGTATAAGAAACAGTGGTAGCGATATTAAAAAGTATGTTCACCTATGGCACACATTGGGAACCTATATTATGTTTCTAACGTGACTTCCCTCCAGTATATCGATATTACATATTGGCTATGAAATACTAGCAGTTAGTCGTAGGTTTTTTTCAATAAAAGAAAAAAAACACATATGAATATTGAAATATATAATTTTTTTCTTTGATTGAAAAATAAAGAATATATGAATATTGAAATAACTATAAAGGCCAGTCGTGGCACAGTGGCACAAAGTGTGATTGTAAAACTGACGGGTTCGATCCCCACTCGAGGAGATGAAATATTTACTTAAATTTATATTTCCATTTCTTCGCTCTGGTGTCGAAGCAAAGCGTGGCGTTGAGTACTGCCATTCAACACGCAATGCCTCCAGAATTCGGCAAAAAGTGGGGAACGAAGTGTCTTAACACTAGGTTCCCTAAGCTGATAAAAAAAAGAACTAAAAAGAACTATAGCTTATTTGATTTGTCATGTGTACAGAGAGAGAGTTTTAAAAATGATATTATAAGAAAGTAAAAATCAGAGTATTCTAATACTAATTTCTATGACGATACAGCCAAATACGGTAAAATTATTAAAAAAAATATAATGAAATTAAATGAAAATTACATATAAACAATAGTATATATTTAGAACCTCTTAAATCCATGTCTTTAGACCACTACGCTATAACAGACTAATTGTTGATTACAGTTTTTCTTATATTGTAATTGTAAAAGAATTATTAATTCATTACAATTAATTATTGATAATAGAATTAATAACTCGGCGTTAATTTTAATAATACATATTTATGCTGTAGTTTAGCCGCATGCAAAGATCGCGGGTTCTTCACAGTGCTGAATAAAAAATATAGAGTTCCCATAGTGTTTACACATTTTTTTCGACAAAAAAACATAAGTGAGTTTATATTTCAGTCAATCCCAAAAAATGTTTTAACATTAGACGCCTGAAATTATTATTTTATAAATTACATAAATACAATATGTATTTAAAAAAGTCCATTGGGGCGTAATATGACAGCGTCTGACTGTAGACATCGCGTCTATGTTGCGGGTTCGATTTCCATTCAGAGGAATAATTATATCTAATTTATTTAAATCCGCTGTGGTAGTCGAAGCGCGGCGTTGTCTTGCGCTACTTAACAAGCACTGTCTCTAAAATTGAGCGGAACCGTATGCGGGATACACTGTGAACCTAAAAATCCATTGCATTACGTAAAAATACCTGTACATACATAAATATGTGATACATGATTAATCCCCCTATTAGTATTTTTCATATATATATCACAAAAATATTATAATCCGTCGTGGCGCAGAATACAAGGGTGTGACTGTAACGAGATGGTTGTGGATTCGATCCCCACCAGAGGAAATGAATTATTATTTATTAATATTTTAATTTCCTCGCTCTGGCACCAAGGCAAAAGGCGGGCGTTGAGTTCCGTCGCTCAACACATAATGCCTCAAAAAATTCGGCGGAAAGTTGGAAAGGGACGCATTAAGACTAGGTTCCCTCTGCCTTCCCTGCTATATGCGGGATACAGCGTGAAGCTAATTAGATTTTTAATTATTATAATCGTAAGTCATTTAATTCACAGGCTACTATCTAGGTAGGTTAGGTAATTAAAAAAATACTGACCTTCGTCTATAATTAATTATTCTTGTTTACGCATTCATTTGCATCTTTTAAAATCAGTTTATTTTTTGAATACAGTATTTGGAATAATAATTGATTAATTGTGTATAAAATTTAGTTAGTTATATTACATTGTATTTTCTTTTTAATAAAAAATCTCATATAAACTCTGTAACGTTTAAATAATAGTGGGCGAGTGCCTACTTGTATTAATTAAAAAAAATATATTATTAAATTTTTAACTTTAATAACACTGTTTCACTATTTATAAATAGGTTAATAAAGAACTTAATAATCAATTTCAGAAAATACAAATTCAAATTAAGAATAAAATAAGAATGCATACAACAGCACTCAATATTTTCTTATTATTTTTAACATATTTTATAAATGAAATCTGATACAAAACTACAAAGACATCTACAATATAATTATTATAGAGCTATAAAAACCATTTTAACGTACATACAAACAAAACCTTTATGGTTTCTATTTAGTGTTAGAACGTGATACAATAATATATCGACACTAACCTGCTTACACCAACATTAAATCCTTATCCTTATCCTCGAAATCCGCACCAAATGTTAAATTAAAGTTAATTTTAATAGATATTCACTTAGATATGTTAGATATTGTGTTATTTTGTTATTATTTTATACCGAAACGTGTTATTATCGCGATAAAAAGCCGCGGACTGAACGTGAAGCGACGTCTATACGCCATGACAGGTGTACTGCGCACGCGTGATACACAAGGTCGAATGGCGTTTTATAAGACGCGATTTATTATTGTGTTATATATTTGTTTTTTTTTATACATATGTATTTGTTATATTAATATAATAATGGTTTTTAAGGGTTTATTTATTAATGTTATTTTTTTAAGTGTTTAATAAACAAATTGTAAATGTACCTAAAAAGATTTGTATGCGAATCGCTACTTATTTACAAAGAAAAGATGAGTAGGATTAAAAAAACATCGAAAATTTTAAGTTATATTATATTTTTAGGAAAAAAAAACAATTGTTTAATAAAAACAAGCTTAATAACAATATAATAACTTAAACAGATTTTTTTAGAAAAAATACTTTCATTTATAACAAATCTTGATGATATGTTGGCTAACAATTGAAAAAATAAAGATGTAAAACTTACACATCATAATACTGATCTTAAATGTAGCTTTATTTCTTATTAACGAAAAGAACGGTGTTAAATAAAATATACAGAAAATCTTTAGACAAAACATTTACAAAATAAATATTAAAAAATAAATAGGTAACTAAAAACGATAAAGAATATCGTTACGATAATAATATATGAAACATAATTTAATACAAATACATTAAGTAGATATATTAAAATAAGATTTTTCATGATATACCGTTATATGTGATTAATCTAAAATATTATTAATAAGTTAAAAATACTAATAACAGAAAAATTTCATACAAATCGTACTAAACTGTGTCGATCAGATATTAAAATCGCGAGTGGCACAGTTGATATAAAAGGAAAATTTTAATACATTAC
Organism: Heliconius erato demophoon; assembly: GCA_018249695.1. Lineage (NCBI taxonomy): Eukaryota > Metazoa > Arthropoda > Insecta > Lepidoptera > Nymphalidae > Heliconius > Heliconius erato. Next base: position 7,980 of record DWQW01011149.1, read on the forward strand.
GAAATATAAAAATAAAAGATGGCGCTTCAAAGGGATAATTTCCAGGATGTTCTTTTTTGCCTTAATAATTTCTTATCTATCAGAATTTCCATATGATCAACGGTACAACGTTTTTTTTTTCAATTAAGAATATTTAATAAATTTAGATCCACAGATCTTACAATCAACAAACATGTTTCTAACATTATTAATAAATTAAAAGTTTTAATAATTAATAACAGTAAAATCTAATACAAATCGTACAAAAACCTTTCGATCAGACGTAAAATCGTGGCCGTCGCACTTCATATAAAAAGAAAAAATATATATATTAAAAAAATAAAAGATGGCGCTGCAAATGGACCTGCCATATTAATTCTAAAGCGATTTTCTCTTCCTTAATAATTTCTTAGCTGGTGGTATTTCCATATCATGAGCGAGAGTACAGTGTTTTTTTAATTCTGAATATTTCCTAAATTTAGATCCACAAATCAAGCAGTCAACAATCATTTTCCTAACGTTGTGCACCCGCCATTCGTGATCCCATTTATCTTTTAAAGTCTTAAAATATTCTTGACAAAATCTACAACGAAACTTCACTATTTCTCGAGTGTGTGCACATTTTATGTGTTTGTTTAGCATTGACCGGAAATGGAATTCTTTATCGCAGTAGAAACAGGATATAGGTGAATTATTATTGTGATATTCCATATGATGTGTTATCATTTTTTTCGAATTGAACTTTCTTTGGCATAGATCACACTGGAAGAAGGTGGTGCCGTGGATTTTTTTATGTTTAGAGAAATTGCTCGAGTCGCTGAAGGATTTATCGCAAAATGTGCATTTGTATAAGGTAAGTTTGGCGTGTTCGCGTAAATGGGCCTTGTATTTGTCAACTTTTGAGAACGTTTCGGATTGACATATCTGGGGAAGAGAGAAAGGGAAATATTGAAATAATTGTGTACTATAACTTGACTATTTTTGAGGATTTTAAATAGTTTTTATTGTGTACAAATTTCTTATACTTTTTTAATAATTTCTTATTGTTGTTTAAATTAGTTACGACTTAGGCTGTAAGAAATATTATATAAGTGGAGAATTTTAAGAAATATTAAATAAGTAGACCATTTCCTATTACGTTAAAGGATTTTGAAATTTTCATTACATACATCTTGTATTATTATAATAAACATTGAATTATGGCGCATGGCGTCATGTTGAACCCAACCGTGGTAACCGAGAGATGCGGAGTTCAATCCTTTCAATTTAGAACTTAAAATTTGTTTAAAATTTTGCGCTTTTAATAACTCTACTAAGCGTTATAATAAAGACGTACCAATTATTAATTTGTGGCGCAGGAGCACAAAGTGTGACTATAAAATCAAATGGTTGTGGGTTCGATACCCACTCGAGGAAATGAAATATTTACTTACATTTATATTTGTTATTTCTGCGTTCTGGTGTCGAGGCAACATGCAATTTGAGGCGGCGTTGAGTTCCGCCACACTACACGCAATCGCCTCCAGAACTAGGCGGAAAATGGAGAACGGTGGGTTTAAAACTACGTTCTCTCTGCCTACCCTGCTATGTGCGGGATACAGCGCGAAACTGATTTGATTTTAATTTGAGTACGAATTGTTATTTGCACTTTTAAAAAAAAATTAAATGACATAAATTTTAAATAATAATAGAAAAATAAAAACCAACCTCGCATTGTATAGTGAGGGTGCCATTTTTATTGACCGGCGTCTTAGCAAGAGTACTCCTCACCACATGCTCTATCAAATGTCTTTTCAAATCTCCAACACGATCGAAAGACTTCAGGCAAACGTCGCAAGTCTGAAATGTTTATTAATATACCTAGTATTATTATTAATAGTCAGTAGAGGCGATTATTTAAATATGTTAGGTGCATACATATTTAAACAATTGAATAATAACATTTTTTGGGTTTCCACAATGGAAGGCTTGCTTGCAGCGACCTCTGTCAACCCTTTTGAGGCTTTAACGTTTTTCCCGCCACGTCGCGCGTCAGTGCGTCCCGCGCCGAGTGCGAACGGGGGGAGTGTGAAAGGAGGGATGGAACAGAAGATGAATAAGTTATAAGATATGATGGATGACAGAGATCAAACGAAAAAGCAATGACACGCCTGATTTATCACGCACCAGAGAGCGAGCGGGGCGGTCAACATGCAGGTATGTGATTGTCCTCTCGCTTCAAGCTGCAGATAACAACAATACTCTTGTTAGCGGCGTATGCGCGCGTATCCTCAACTCCATTAGGCGAACTCGAGGAGTTTTGGGAGAGTGTCAGGGATGTTCTAGGTAGCGTTAGAGGAATGAAAAAATAATCTTATGTGGTGATTTGAACGGATTGTTCGGAACTGCGTGTAGCGGTTACGGGGGAGTGCTAGGTCACTATGGTGGAAAAGCGAAACACAAACAAACTTATATTCACGTTTGCAATAATAGAATGAAGTATGATTAGTAGGATTACTAAAACATCTGTTACCTTTTTATATCTCTTGTGTTTCAACGCCTTTCTCGAATGCAACATAAATATTTCATTAGCCATTACTTTGGCTATAACCGAATCAGCTCTTTCAATCTCGTCCAATTTCGACTGGTCTTCATCAGATCTTATTATGAAGTCCTCGGAAGAAGACGGCATCAGCGTACTGCTGCTACTTACTATATTATCATCTAATGATAATGTAAAACTATCTTCACCTGTAATATTATTATATTTATATATAAAAAGATAACATTCTTAATTGTTTTAACACTTAGAATAAATTATTTTTATTTCATGTTCTTGTGAGGCCGGTGTTGAGTTCCACCAGTTAACACGATATGTCCTGAATTCAGGTGAACAGAGTGTTTTGACAGTGTTTGGATCTTCCTGCTACAAGTAAGATAAAACACGAGAAAAAAAATAATCTTAAAAAAGTTAACTAACTAAAAAACTTCTTAAGAAAATATTATTGTTTACCTGTTTGCTTCAATTCAACCTCCTCCTTATGAGTAAACTTGTGAGCTTTCAAATCAGAATATTTCGACGCACTAAAATCACACATCTCACAAATAAAAACAAAATGAATTTTTTCCACATGATTCCTTAAATCTCTCACGTGATAGAACGACTTGCTGCAGTACGAGCACTGATGCTTCCTCTGGTGTATCTTCTGATGGTTCCTCAGCGTGAACTTGGAAGCGAATACTTTGTGGCACTTGTTACACTCGAGGTCAGGGTCCCCGTGCCCGAGGCAGTGGACCTCGAACTTTTTTTTATTTTTTAATACTTTACCGCAATCGCTACATATAAACTTGATTTCGCGTATAGAGTCGTTTTCTATTGTTGATATTTTGCTCTTGTGGCTCCCCACCATGTGTTGTTTAAACGTGGTTATTTGATCGAATAGTTGTTTGCATTTCTCACATTGATACTTTTTCTGGTTTGTTGAATTGGTTTCTGTAAAAAAAAAAATCGATACTTATTTATAAATATATACTCTTTATTGCATTTTGTGATTCACATTAATACCATAAAAATTGTTACATTGTTGGCAAAGGTGGACTTATCTCTAATAGAGATTTCTTCCAGTCAACCTATGGGTATGAGAAAAGGTAAAAACAATTTGCAGGTCTGAAAGTGCTAGTGCAACATATACTTAT